>CAJNIZ010021791.1:50031-73771 GCA_905231905.1 Symbiodinium pilosum
TTAGGGTTTAGGATCTAAGGGTTTAGGGTTTAGGGTTTAGGGGTTTAGGGTTTAGGATCTAAGGGTTTAGGGTTTAGGATCTAAGGGTTTAGGGTTTAGGATCTAAGGGTTTAGGGTTTAGGGCGGTTCGTCGTGTAGGGTCGAGGGTTTCAGGTTTAGGGCGTAGGGGTTTCATGCCTATTGCTTGAAGGCTGATGGTTTAAAGGTGTTGGGGCTTGGGTGTTTTTTAGACTCAGTGCTGTACGGCTTAGAGGTTAAGGTTTAAGTGCGCAAGTTCCATTTTTTTTCCTCTTGTCATCCCAAAGTGGCCCTGCCACGGATCTTGAGGTTTAGGGTGCAGGCAGGGCATATTCTAAGTTCCTACCATAAGCCCTCGAACTGCTGTTCCTCCATTTTTGCGAACATTGACCTAGACCAATGCCTTACAGGCTCCAAACTCTTACTCACACATGAATCCCCTAAATCCTAAAGGTTTTAGGGTTGCGGGTTTAGGGTTTAGGGCTAAATCCTGCACCCTAATCCCTGATGAAGAAGCTCAAGTCAAGCCCCAAGCTACCGTACTCGTGAGCCCGATGTAGGCAATACTCCCCTATCCCTAATATTAAACCCCCGCACCCCCTGAACATAAAATACTTTAGGGGGAGCGGGGGGGCTTACTATTAGGGAGAGGGGATTGGGCAACACTGACAAGACTCATGCCACCTTGGCAGCGCACCCATTTGACCACCTGCTTGGCTTCAGCCACCCAACTTGTGCCATCACTTCGTACACTTAAACTATTGCATGTGTCTCAAATGCCGAGCTTTGTGGGGGTTATCTGATAACTGCGGCAAGCCGTGTGGACCAGCTTCACAGCTTGAATGACATGATTAGAGTCAGGCACCAGGAATCATATGGGGATTCTGAATTGATAGCTTGTTGGGTACTCATTAGACACGGCCCCAAATATTGAGAGCACCCAATAAGGGACCATGGTTCGAAAACCCTCTATAGACATATATATATATATATCTATGGATGCGTATATATGTATAGAGATGTACATATGTATATATGTGCACTGAAGTAACTTTGGAAATCTACACAGGTGTTGGCACATGAGCTTCGAGTTTTTTTTTAGGTCCTTGCGTTTCTTCGTGCTGCGGCTGCTTTGGGAAGACATGCACGTGGACCATCTGTAGGTTTACGGGAACAAGCTGGGGTGTTCTGGTGTGCCTCCTGCCGGGCTAGGATTTTGCGACTCTGTTTGTGTATATCAGTCCCATAGACACAGAGCGCTTCCCGTTTTGGATCTATGTTTGCAACACTCTTTGATTTTGCTTAGGGCAGGGTTGAAGTCTGGCTAGAAGAGGGGCGTGTTGGATCCCTCATGTGCTTTCGGTCATGTGAACCGCTCAGAATGGAGTGATGAAAGAAACTGAACTCCAATCCCTGCAGTCAGTTCCCCCATTCCCGACCAAGCATCAGGGCTCGTGCCTCCACACAAAGCGCAGAAACTGAGTTACGTACGAAACTCAAGATGTGAGTTGCATACGCAAAAGCACTACGCTCTCAGACTCATTGGCTGTTATTATAGAATAGAGGAAATAAACCCCATATAATATATTCCCATATCCCTTACCAACTCGCAGTAAAGAAACCTCAAGAGCCTGACCCCTAGGCCTTGAGCGCCATCTGAGGTCTCTTTCAGCACTTTGCTGACACCTTGGGCAGCTGCTAAAGTGGGAGCTGCATCCCGGCAGATCTTCTTTTGACCTCAGGAATTGGGGTTTAGGTTTGGTACTGCCACCTCCCAGGAACAGTTTATATTAGGGGTCTTAATAAGGGCTATATATAACCATATTATAAATATGATCCAACTGTTACTGAGGGGGGGCAGTACCCAAGGTTTACGGTTGAGGGTTTGGGGTTTAGGCTTTATTTAGGGTTTTGGGGTCTAGGGTTTAGGGAGATCACAGAGCCAACCCGTTTTGTAGAGGCATCATATTGGTAACGTTTATTCTCAGCGGTTCTTAAGAGGTGGGGAGCAAAGAACTTAGAAGATTGGATGTGGGGAAGAGGTTTAAGTGCAGATGAACCCAGGGAGCCCAATACCCCTTAATTACAGAATATAGCGTAAATCATTAGTATTAGTGACCCGAGTGCCATTTAGGGTATGTTCCTTCATTAAGGGGTATTCAGCTCTCTGGGAAATTCCAGTTTCGGCCAGGGTGCTAGAGCGGGAGCACGTCAACACTTCACAGGTTCTGTATACACTAAACACCAGAGCTAGGGGAATTACTGGCTTGCTGCTGCGGAATTTAAATAACAAGTTACTATATTATGGGAGTAAATACTAGGTATTACGTGTTATAGCAACCCTAAACCCTATACCCTAAACCCTAGGCCCTAAATCCCAGACCCCAAGCCCTATACCCCTAAACCCTATATACCCTTATTATGGTAGCTTAACTTAAGTTCCTTAACAGCAACCCAGATTAGGCTTGGGGAGAGCTGGGCTCTGGCGGTCCGGTAAGTTGAACATGTTTAGGGTTTCAGGGATTTGGGGTTTAGGGGTTTGGGGCTTAGGTTTTGAGGTTTTGGTTCAGGGTTGCGGATTAAGGGTTTAGGGTTTGGGGTTTAGGGCTTAGGTTTGTCATCCGTTGATGGTTCAGGGTCTGGGGGAGCTCTAAGACACGTCAACTGGCCCAGATTCTTGCCAGACAGTTTTGCAGCCGCGCAGTAACCTCACGCTGGACCTCCAGCCAGCAACGCAACTGTTTGCTCCTGATGACGCAGGACAAGATAGGGCCCCATAACATGGCAAAGCATGACCTTAAAAAACCTAGCCGCCAAACCTAAGATAGAACCCAGATGTTTCTTTCAAAATCCCAGTTAAGAAATGCCAAAATCCCCCACGCACCCACCCACCCACCCACCCACCCGCGCACCCACCCACCCACCCACCCACCCACCCAACCACCCACCCACCCACCCACCCACTCACAATACCCCTCGTGTCATCCCTCTGTCACGACCCTCATCCTTGTCTAACCCTTGTATAAGCCCCTGTTTGATTTAAGCCTTTCACCTTAGGCCTTAAACCCTAAACATACAATCCTCATATGAGATGTAGTCGAGACTCCGTAGGGGTGTTATTCAGGGGATTATGTGGTGGAGCTTTTTTGTGGCCTACTAAGGGGGATACGATCAGCTTAGACAATAGCTTGGATATCCTGCGGCTGCCCACGTCTTGCTAAAGCCCCAAATCCAACACACACAGCCTTGCCAGCTCTTAGCCCGAAAGCTGGTTGAGGATTTGGGGTTTTAGGTTTTAGGGTTTAGGGGTTAGGGCTTAGGGTTGAGGGCCTCTGAGAAGAAAGATTTCATGCAATTGTGCATATGAGCTACTGTCAATATTAGCCTTATTAAGGAACCTTAAATATAGCTCCCAATATAGCTGCTAATAAGGAACCCGCGCCCATTAAATTCTGTAGGAAATGCTGCGGGGCTCAATCAGATTCTGCTTCATCTTGTGGCACCCTGTTAGTGGAATTTACATATAAACTCATAAAGATCCTGAAGGCCCCTGTGTGCAATCCACCTAAACTCCTAGAAAGAATGCAAGTTTACCTGCAATACACTTGACAGAGTTCCAACCCTGAACACTTAACCCTAAACCCTGCACTACTTGCAAGCCTAAATCAGTTTAAACACCAAGCCCTCAATTGTTTAAGCTCTGGGCAGGCATGGGGCGTTGGCCACTGCGCTGGCATCTTCGGGATTGCGATAATTGTGTTTGCGATTCTTGGCCTGATTAGCTTCAATATTCTCGGGCAAAAACGAGTTGAGGGCCGAAGGTGTTGGGTTTAGGGTGTTTTGAGTGTAGGGTTCACCTCTTTGGTTATTGGTTATGTATTAAAGTGATGCTGAGATGCTATCATTAAAAATATGGGGAGGGTATTGTTCAGATTATTTGGAAAGATGGTCAGGAAGCAAGAGTCGAGTTTCAGGTTCGAGTTTGGGATTTGGGCATGGTTTGTGGGCTTGGGCTTACCTAGACCTCAACAAAGAAAAGTTTCAGCAAATGGGAACTGGTTTGTTGCAGGTTGTCAGGCAATCAACCTTCTTCTCCTTCAGAGCATCCAACTCGAAACCTCTCATTTCTGGAAAACTACAAATTAGACTTTATGGCTCAGGATCCATGACAGACCGTACATACCTTAAAGTGGTGATGCTTTTTCCCGATTCGGGAAGGACACGAAAGAGTGTGGAACTGAGTGTCGAATTTTGCGTCTGTTACGGGCTTTCACAATTTGTCCACGACACGCTGAAATGCGTTGTCCACCTAGTATGCTTCAAGCTTTCGCTCCTTTACAGAACAAAACCCTTCTAAACGCTTTTC
Organism: Symbiodinium pilosum; assembly: GCA_905231905.1. Lineage (NCBI taxonomy): Eukaryota > Dinophyceae > Suessiales > Symbiodiniaceae > Symbiodinium > Symbiodinium pilosum. The sequence goes on from CAJNIZ010021791.1 coordinate 54,416, forward strand.
CACAAACTAGGAACCTACAATAACAAATGCTTATCCGTAGACCCCAAGCCCCAGAGCCTAAGCCGCAAACTTCCAACCCAAAAGCCCAAACTCCAACCCCCAGCCCCAAGCCCTAGTAAGCCCCAAGCCCTGCAACTCTGCAGAAGCGATGTTCAAGCTCCTTTTGTTGGGTGGGATTTTAGGGTTTTAGGGGGTTTAGGGTTTAGGGTTTTAGGGGGTTTAGGGTTTAGGGTTTACTCTTGCGATTGTGACTGATTTCGCATGACTGTTTGAACCAGTTTGGAGGCATATGAAGGGACCTACCTTTGAGAACGTGGTCAAGTATGGGTCTCTCCTGCATCCGTCTCCCCGTTCAGTGGGAGAAGTCCTTGAGGCAACCTGCCTCTTCCCGTATTGTGAAAGCCGAAACCTTGAAACCTGAAACTATAGAGCTCTCAAATCAGCTCTAAATCGCAAAGTTCGATTCCAAAGCAGATCCCTTCTCATACCAATGAACCCCTCCAGCCCCCCTGATCGCGAATACCCCCTTTTCAATCACGGTACTACATTGAGAGGATGCATGATTTAGAAGGTGAGCGTGTTGCGTACTATTCTGGCGAAGGGAGTATTTGTGGTGTAGGCAGGGTACCAGCACGATAGTTCAGAGAGTGCGATCTATCAGACTTGTTCGACTTGGGTGCTATCCCCTGCTTGGGAGGTCAGGGGTAACTAAGTAAGTATATTTTCCACTGCAAGAAGCCACAGACTAACCCGAATTATCCCATTATCAACCTACTTATGAAGTCCCCATGACCCTCAAAGTGGACCCTAAACCCTTTCATGCTCCTAGATAGGCAAATTGTCAGGGGCCTGGATCTTGATAAATCTTCATGAAGAGGTATTCCTAAACCCAAATCCGTTCCAGCGATCTCAACCCCTAAAACCTTAAATGATATGAGCAAGAGTCTAATCTCCTTGAAGGGGGTGAAATAGAGGATGATGTAGGGGACTACAAGAGGGGTTACTGAGGGGGATACTAGGAGTTTAGATTATAACGTATAACTTATAACCCATACAAGGACCTTCAGGTTTAGGGCTGGGCGTTTAAGGCTGAGGGTGTTGGGGCAGTTTCTGGGAACTTGACTCTCCTTGGGGCGACCAGGAGCTTCGACAATATCAGAGAGTTTGGGGTTTAGGGTTCGGGGTTTCGAGTTTAGGATTTGGAGTTTCAGGTTTAGAAATGGTATAGAGTTTAGAGTTTACAGCGCGGGAGCAGAACCCAAATTAAAGGTGCATCACTAGTCTATGATGAGCCTAAAGAACCCTAAGCCCAAAACCCAAATCCCTTAACAAAGCCCTTAGGCTCGGAAACATCAGCGGCCTCCACGTGGTGAACTGGGAGAAGTGTGGTGATTACATCATTGGTGCTTCAATGGTCGTGGTAGCTGCGCACCTTGGGGAAAGCGATAGGGTTTATGGAACTTCAATGTAGTCCAACACTTACCAAAAGAATCTTCATTTTCGTGTCTTAGATAGGAGCCCTCTGGTGCAGAAATGCCCTACACAGGATTCAGGGCTTGCCATTTCCACGCTACACCCAAAGGCTGCCAGCTCTTCCAATTCACGCAGATGAGGTATTTCTACTTCGCAGAACGTCAGTATATTGTGCCTTGATTACAAACATGATGATCTTGAAGCTTGCTGGTTGCCAATCTCTTGGTTGAGGCTTTGGGTTCATGGCTTGAGTTCAAAGGCTTTTGGGTTCAGGGCGTCGAGTTTTGCGCTTGGGGTCTAGGCTTTTGCAGCTTTGATGTGTGGACGTTGGCTTGTGGGTCTCGGCAAAGTTGCACGTTGGTAGGTTTAGGGTTCAGGGTCTAACTGATTTCTCTTGAAGTGATTCCCTCCTCCAGATTTGGAAGGAGGCCGTACAAAGACTATTGTGTAGTTTTTGGGCGGAGGCAAGTGACAAAAACAAGGTTTCTCCGGGGGGGTCGTTGTGTGATGGCTACAGCTGCTTCAAGAGTAAGATAAGTTTTCTCAAGGGTGTTGCCGAATGTAGTTTCGGATCCTTGGAGAAATTGGCGAACGTATATATGGGTTGTGTTATGGGCTTATGTATAGCGAGGGAAGCAAATATCCATATTTATATCTACTTGTAGTGTTTTGGTCGAGAGATAGAGAGAGGGAGAGTGTGTGTGTGTGTGCATGCGTAAACAAATATATATATATATATGTATATATAGGCATGTACCCAGGTGGGATGGAAGTGGTCACCTTCCTAACGTTCATGGTGGATACCCTGTCCCCCACTTTTCATTTAAGACGGACGAATCGACACGATCTGCATTCAAATTCAACAGCCAGACATATCATGCCATTGCCTACACTTTTGGATTTGCATGCTCCCGAATTAGAAAGAGCAGCTGTTTGTTGCACGAATTATATTGCCAGCACGGAGGATTGGCGAACAGGATTTCGGGCCTGCATGCTGCTTCACCCCAAGTAGTCCACCATGGCTTTTCAAGATCCTCCCCCAGCAAGGTCCCATCTATACTATAGTCAAGACTGCTTAAAGGGGGTTATATGAGGGATTATACAGGGGAGTATTATAGGGGTTCTCAAGCGGGATACTAGGAAGGCTTAAATTCTAGTTCATCTTCCATGTGGTAGTTTCCACAAGAGGGGGATCCCAATGTAGACCGAAAAGTATTCTACTCCTTATTATAGGAACCCCGCAGGGAGGTACCCCTAATTTTGGGAAACCGCTTAAACCCTAAAACCATGAAACCCTAAACCCTAAACCTTCATCCTTAAACTGCCAGAGAATCGAGGTGGAAGATGCTGATGGCAACATCACGGTGGCTGAGTGCAGCTGCAGCCCCACGAAGAGAAAAACGGACCGCCGCTACAAAGCGGCATGGCTCAAGAGATACTTTAGGGATAGTATAGGGATTATATAGGGATAGTGGAAAATAACATGGAAACTACTATTTAGGCTTTAGGGTTGATGGAAGGATTCGACGAAGCTTGGGGTGGTGCTGGGGGAAGTGGGTTTCAGGGGTTATTCTTGAGGGATGTTGGTGGTACCAGGAGTACGAGGAGCAGGAGGAGGAGTAGCAACAACTGCAGTAGCCTGGGGGGCGATATGGCAGTGCTAGAAAAGAAGAAGTACCAGCGTGTTTCGTACCTTGTGTTTGAGGTTGATTTCAGCCGTCATCCTGGCTTCAAATCCAATCTTGTGGGCCCTGGCTTGGCAACTTAAGCGACCAGGAGCCTCCTTGCAACAAAGCTTGGAATTGTTTAGGGTCTAGGGTTTTATCAGGCGAGGGCCACAATGAAAAATCTGTAGCATCTCATGAAGGGCTTGATTCACCCGCTGATAATTTGGGGGCGAAGACTGAAACTGGCAACTTTGCCGAAAATTGGGCATCGCAATGCCCAGGGGAGTCTACAAGCATGCGGATGCCGCGACGTTGCAATCTGTAGCCCATTTGGGGGTCTCACAAAACATGTATGGATCACTTTCTTTTTTTTTGGGGGGGTGGGGTCTAGAACTAAGGATCATAGCCTTTTGGGAAAGCCCTTAAATAGGGGACCACAATATAGATCAAAACATTGATCTCAAGAGACGTTCCTGCTTTGCATGCCCTGCTCGCGCAGTCTGAGAAAAGGAGGGGACAGTTCCAAACCAATAACGTTTGTAATGACTCACGCTTCTGCCCTCCACCCCTTTTATGCCCCTATAGCCTCTATGAATTCTCCATAAACCCTGAAAACTAAAAACGATCTTTCCTCATTCATCAAGCGTCAACATCGGGAGATGAACATGCGAACTCGAAACAGGGAGTGGGAATTTGAGAGAGTGGTGAGTTTAACCGGGTATGCCCCTGGGATACTTAATATTTTCCCTGATGGCTTTAATAGGGAACCCTGCAAACGATCGTTTTCTAAATGGCCTACCCAGTTTAAAAAAATAAAAACATGCTAAGCACTAAGCCTTGAACTCCTAAACCCTACGCCTCAGCGTTGGGGACATCTCAGGGCCATCACCGTCCTGATCGTTACCGTTTCGGCCATCACTATAACGGCCATGACCATAATGGCCATGACCATAATGGCCGTGACCATGACGGCCATGACCATGACGGCCATGACTGCGCCGGCCATGGCGGTGCCCATTTCCACGACCACGGCCATGGCCATGACAGCCACGACTGTACCCATCACCACGACGAGGAGGCCGACGAACAGACCCCCCTTGTGGGCGAGGAGGCCCGGGGCGGCTTTTGGATTACCTCCGAGGTTTAGTAGGGAATAAGGGAATCCATTATATAGAGATTGTATAGGGATTGCTAGGGTATATCTGCATATCTAGGGAATGGAAAGAAAATGGAAACTACAATTTAGGGTATGGTATAGGGTTCACAGCTTACCCTCAGGATGTTTTTTGAGATTCCAGGTTACAGCAGAAGCTAGAGAGGTGAAAAGTCTGTAGAAATTCTGCCCCAGGATTCAGGGTTTTAGGGCTTAGGGTTTGGGGCTTTAGGATTTAGGGTGTGTACGCCCTTGAGCACTCAGAGAGCTCTGCGAATGCACGCGCACCCAAGCCACCAAACAACATAGAGTTTAGGGACCCCCACAATAACTAGGGCATGAGGTAAATGATCCTTTCTATAAACCAAAATATTACAATCCTTCTTATAGGTACCCCGAGTATAGTACCCCTAATTTTGGGAAACCCCCAAATTGACTGGTGCAAGATGTCATCCATCCACAGTAGACGGGGGGGGAATTGGGCTTGTAGGGTGGAGAGTGCCTTACTTACTTCATCCACGACAACTCCTAAGAAGGAATTGCAAGGGAGGGGCCTATTGAAGTAGACTAGGGTTTTGTGGGGTTATACAGTTCGACGGGATTATCGCAAATGAATTTGGTAATTATTCAGGCTTTTCCTGTGACGGCCACCCCAGCGAGGAGCCGGCAAGCACAACAGTTTCAGACAAGCCTAAGCTTCAATTCCCATGCAGTGACTGCCAGAAAGTCAGTAGGGTTCGTGCTGTTTACCCTCTTCAAGGATCTTTGGTTTAGGGTTTAGGCTTCCACCTTTTTTGGCTCCTACTGTACTTGTTCACAGTGTCCACTATACAAAATGTAGGGTTCAAGGTTGAGGGTGAGAACGCTTCCGCTTTCGGTTTCAGACTAAATTGCTACAGCCTATGGAAGACAATTAGTGTTTTGAAGCAGCGAGATGGCTGAAGCTCTGGAAGTCCAAGAGTTTGCAAGTAGACTCATGTAACAGCCCTTTTTATCAAGATTGTTTCTGCACTTCCCAACCCTAGATCAAAGCCCTAAGCCCTTAGCCCTGAACAGTAGCTGCCAGTGAAGCAATCTGAGTTAGCATCCTTCCCGCAAACATGTTGAATTTGCGCTGTCGCTTCCGAAAATTTCACGAGGCATTTCTTGGAGGATCAAGGGATGTAGTACCTAGGTTGATACGGGGACAACTCGTGTTTCTATGTGGCTTATATAGGAGTGCTGAACATGCTTACTAAATGCCCTTGACGCTCCAAGGATTGCTTCTGGAATGATCATGAATTCATCTAAGCCATCTCAGGTTCCCCGCTCAAGCAACCTTAAGTAACCCCAACTAAAGGGAGATTTCGGGGACGGTGGTTTAGGGTTCAGGGAGGGTGGACAAGGAATCCATGAAATTAAATCCTCCAGACTTGGTTTTCAGGCCCGAAACCTAGAAGTTTGGACCTGCATGGCTTAAGATAAAGAGGTTATATGAGCTATAGTCTAAACTCCTTAAAGGGGGGTTTTATAGGGGATTATAGGGGGAATATTATAGGGGCTATTAAGGGGGATACTAGGAGTTTAGACTATAGCTCATATAGTGACATAGAGGACCTACAGGGTGCTATAGGGATGTAGACTTGTGGCGTCAAGCGTTTATTCTAAGTTCCTCTGGAATTCTTCCTCCCGATATCCTCGAACCCTTTCCAGATTTGAGCTAGTGTCTCGACTCCTTTAAGGGAGGGTTCTATAAGGGATTATATAGAAAACTACTATAGGGTTTCTGTGGGATACCAGGAGTTTAGACTATGGCTCATTTCAATTTCCGACTTCCCACAGCCGCTAAACCAAACCTTGAACCCTAAACCTTGCACGGTATACCCTAAGCCGCTGTCTCCATCGACTGCTAGGTAGGAAAGCGCCCAAGTCATTCGCAGATCATACTCTACAGTTCCTGACACTGCTCTTCACCAAGGTTTAACAGCACATCTGGCAATATTCCCTTTCACGTATCAGACCTTGAACCCTGGACCCCAAGCCCCTGCATGTTTTGCAACTACTTAGGGAGAGCAAGCCCCGAACGAAAGGGTCCTGGAGACCCCAGACTTTCATTCAGTTGGCATGAAAAGAAGACTAATCATAGTTTGGCATATACACACATTATCTGCTAAATTCCGTTAATTGCTATATATCCCATATCCGTATACTCTGCTATAAGGTAGTTTCCCAAAATTCGGGGACCCCAATATAGACCCCAATATACTGTGACTATAGTCCTTGTTATAGGGGCCCCCAAAAAGGTACCCCTAATTTTGGGAACCCCCATAAAGTATCATGGCAACTTTGCCTTGAGCTCCTTAGCAAGCGGTTCAGATGGCAGGCCCAGGACCCAGGAGATCAAGGACTCCTATACCCCAAGCCCTAAATCCTAAAACCCTGAGCGCACTTTAGGGTTTCGGGTTTTAGGGTTTAGGGTTTAGGCCCTCAATCCTAAAACCTCAGTCCTTAACCCCTAAGCCCTAAATCCTGAAAATCCTACAACCCTACGCCCTAAACCCTAAACCCCCTTAAACCCACTAACCCCCTAAGACCCTATGAACCCCCAAAACCCTAATGACAGGCCCGAGAGACTCAGGGCTTGATGAAAGGGCGGGATGCCCAAGGCGCATTGGTTGGCTTTGTGCAGGGGAAGCTCGACAGCTAAGTGAGCTAAAAGGGAGTTATGTAGGGCTTAGATTAGGGTTTAGGGTCTGAACTCCTTAAAGGGGGGTTATGGGGGATTCTAGGAGTTTAGATTGTAGCTCAAGTGGGAGTATGTAATTAGGGTGGGTCCCTTTAGATTGAGGGTGGTGCTATGGGGTTCCTAACAATAGGGGTACCCTGTTGGGGGTCCTCAGTATACTGGATAGTATACTGGACAGTCAAGTGGGAGTATGTAATTGGGAATTAGGGTTTAGGTTTGAGGGTTTAGACTTCCTGGGCGTTGTTTACACGACATTTTCCCAAGCAGCCAGTGGACAATGCCCTGAAAAAATCGGCACTATGGACAAAATCCCCCCAAACAGTCAACACGGCTGCCAGAACACGGCCAGCTAATGCTCAGGATGCTCTCTGCTTGGGGCATTTTGTTCAAAATGCGTCCAGCTGATGCTCGTGACGCTGGTTGTTCTGGCAGCCGGGTTGACTGTTTGTGGGCACCTTGGGCAAAATGCCCCCAAACAGCCATGAGCATTAGCCTTCTTGGCACTGGGATTCAGTCCTCCACCCCGCGTGTTGCACCAACATTATGATTTGAGTTTGGGCGCTTGCCAGTACACAAACACCTTCAGCAAGCTCTACAGGCGCACATAATCTCTTCTCTCACACCTTGTGCAGCATTCCGTAGGCGAACTTGGCAATGGTTTGCGCGCAGTCATCCGCCCACAATCAAAGGCCAGATCCTGTTATAAGCATGGGGGGGTCCCAAAATGAGGGGTGGGGGGGTCCCAAAATGAGGGGTACCTTCTTGGGGGTCCCTATAATAAGGATTAGAGTATTTTGGGGTCTATATTGGGGTACCCCAACTTTGGGAACCAAGGCCCTACCTGAATTTTAGTTTCGTGCTTGCCCTTGTGGTTGGCCCTCAACATAGCCCTACATTTTACAAGACGTACATCTGAGAGATACCGGAAATCCAAACGCAAGCGCAGTTCCACAAATGTGGCCCCCTGATAGACCACCGAATATTCTATCCTTCTTCTAGGAACTTCGGAAGTTAATATGTGACCCCAAAATCCTAACCCGGAAGCCCTCAAGCCCGCGATTCATCAAATAAAGTTGGGGAGCCCAGGACGTGCGAAGAAAAGCAAGGCCAAACACCGGTCAAAAGTCTTTCAAAACTCTGGGCACGAACCCCTTGGCAAATTCGATGAACTAGCCTCTAAACCCTGAACCGTAAACCCGGAAACCCCAAACCCTACCAAACACTAAGGATGTGCTGCCCTATGGGACTGGTCCAGCTGTGCTTTGGCAATGTTGGGCTTTAGGGATTATGGTGTGGGGTCGAGGATGGGGTGTCGTTTAGGGCAGTTGTAAGCTGTAACCCCTGAACTCTTAACCCTAAGGTAGCCAAGCTTAAGTTGTAATAGTTGTGACAGCTGAGGGTTCTGACCCTTGCGCCCCCTCAAGTCTCAAATCTCATTAATTGCAGGCCCAAAATCAGACAGAAGCAAACGCCCAAACCCTTAATTGTACACAAAGTGGTGCGCAGGAAGCATGGCCTCATTTTTCGAGATGTCACGGAAAGAATTATGAGGGGAAACTTGCAGGTTCGCCCCTGCCTTAGCTTGAACAGCCTTCAGCCGAAAATATTCAACCTGATTCCCAAACATTCATGTGAAGATTTCCTAAAATTAGGGGTCCATTTCGGCTTCCCGAGTCCCAATAATAAGGATTCTAATCTTTGGAGATCTAAAATGGGGTCTCCCTGTTACGGAAACATGAATCCTGGGTCATAGTCATTGCATTCGTCTTGGGATATTTGGAGATTCAGCGGTTCTAGAGCGCGTCCTATGTCCTAACATGGTTCAGCAGGTTTGGAAAGGTCAACGCAGGAAACGCTACGCCCCCAGCAGCCCTTAGCTCTTTACTTGAGACCCTGAAAGCCAGGACGGCGAGAACGAACAGGGTTGAGGGACATTCCCTCAGCACAATGAGACCACATGCAAAGGTGAAAGTGAAATGGAAAGTGGGAATCTATATGGGTCCCTAAGGGCGTAGGGATGCGCACCCTCCCGATCTTACTTATTCCCCGAATATTTATTGGTATTGCCTGACGTATTTCTATTATCCTCGGGAGAATAGATAGTTGCCATATAGCACATAAGGCGAAAATGTATGATGCCGGGGGTGGGGATTTGTATTATTCGCAGGGAGGGGACTATTTGTATCTCCCTGCGCCAGAACTAGGAAGAGGGATGATTAAAGAAGAGGGATGATCAACATACATGATCCTATTTCCATGTTGCAGCTTTGCGCCCTTTCCTGTGGGCTGTTCAATGGAAACGTAGCTTGTCGATACTTCTTGAGCTTAAGCATGTGGGGAGGGGGGAAGTTAACCGAGTATGATACGCAAAGCCCCATATGTTTCCAACACGAATGACACTAAAGCTGCATCATTGTTGAAAAGAAGCTGTACCGTAGCAAACTTCGATTAGGGACTTATATTATCGTTTCGAACCTTATCGCAAGAAGGAACCAGAAACAGCCTGAACCAAAGCGGCCAAGGAGTTATCTGGCAGGTCAGGGGGCAGTGGAGACACTGGTCTTCAGCGCCATGACTTGTTTTGCAGCTGTTCTCTACTTGGATTGTCAGGGGGACTTAGTTTATAAGATTTATAAGCCATAAGATAACCCCAGTTATCCACATTTTTAACTCACTTACTAAGTCCTCATGAGCCTCCAAGTATAGCCTCATGTAACCCGTGTGAGCAGCACTTAGAATGCTCTTGCATCCCTTCGGTCCCCCCTTCTCACTGGTGGTTAGTAGGGAAAGAGGGAATAGATTCCTTATTAACCTCCAGCAAGCCGTTCTAACCTTGGAGAAGCCTCAAGCTTTTTTTGTTTGTAGTGTGGGCCGTCAGGTTTTGAGCCAAAAAGGTAGGGAGATTCCTAGTGCGCATGGAGGTAATCGTGCACCACCTACATAGCCTAAACCCTAATCCCGCTTCACACCAGTAGTTACAGTGCTTTGAGTCTCCTAAGTGGTGCAAGACTCCCTCCATCCACTGTAGGGTGTGAGGTTTCAGGCCCATGGTTCCTTTTCTGACAGCCTTCTTAAAAGATTATCCGTCTTTTTGTGTGCCCATTTTTTGTGGAGACTACCCCAAGTTAGAACCTGCTTGAGCAATTTGTGGGCTTGATCCTCAATCTAAACAGTGTGCGGTTTAGGGTTACGGGTTTGGGGTTTAGGGTTGTTTGATTAGTCTGATTGGGCTTGAGCCTGAAGCAAATTGGCCAGCAAATGCAGCTGGTCGAATTAGCTTAATCAAGGAAACGGCCACAATCTTGTAATTTGAGTAAACAAGGGGTCAAGGCGATCCAGTTATTGATCTAAGTACATTAATTAGATTGGGCGCCTTGAGCCTCAACCCGAATAATCTAAGTACTCTAACAAATCGATTGTTTGATTTTAAGGTTAATGGGCTTCAGTCTGAATCCACTCAGTCAGATCAATCCGAATGATTCACTTAACCAAATGAGGCCAATGGCCCGGACCCCATAGCTTGACTACTCAAATGAACCAAATCAGCTTAATAAGTCTGATCTACTTATTAGCTGAAATTATGTTGGGAGGACGTAGCCTGCTTGCAATGAATCCATGTAATCAGATGATTAGATTCAAGTAGCTTAGGGAGCCTGAGCTGAATCAAATTCAACTGGGTGTTGAAGTGATTTTGGGGCGTGGGCCGGAAACTAGTCCAACTAACAATTTGCATATGTCGGTGCACGTGGCTATTTATGCTACTGGATCTGGCCGTCCCATTCATATAGTCTTCGAACTTGTCGCATTATTTCGATTAATCAGGTCCCATGACATTTTTTAATTCGGCTAGTCGTGTCACTTGAAATACCTGGGGGGGGCCTGGGCCTGGAGGTACTTGTTGCAAATCATGTAGTCAACCAAATGAAGGAGACGGCCAGGACCTCGTAATTTGATGAGTTGAAACAATCCAGCTGATCAAAATACTTCTGTTCATCTAATTACCGCATCATTTATACTCGTTGAGAATAATCACCGAATACTTAAAGATATGAGACTTGCGTGGTTGCTCTGATCAGGGCGCCAGTGAGATCACCCATCCCTGCATATGTACTTGAAAATGCCTGAATCTGGAAACGCCCATTTTTTGGTGTTCGTTGTTTGGCCATCTTCAAGAAAAATACATATGAGCTACTTTCAAGATTAGCCTTCTTAAGGGACCCTGAACACTGGACATACGAGTCCCTCTTGTAGGTTAGTATAGCCTTAATATAGTCCCTAATAAGCAACCCATGTCCATTAATGATCTTGGTAATGTTGGCTGTAGCCCATATATGTCTCCTGACCAAAGCGCCCCAATTCGCCACTATCTGCAATGTTTTGGACACATCCGCGAAAAGAGCGCGCAGTTCTACTCCTACTATCACCTGCACGTTTTGTTGATGCAGGGTTCAGAAATTCAGTGGAAATGCAGAAACGTAGGGCAGAATGGCCGTCATCCCATTCATGTGAGCCATAGTCTAAACTCCGAGTATCTCCCTTGATAACCCGCATAGTACTCCCCTATAAACCCCCCTATATAACCCCTATTTAAAGAGTTTTCGGCCCCAAAACCCAGGGGACTAAACCCTAAACCCTAATCTCAACCCTGTATACGCCCCCTTTGAGAAGTTTAGATTACAGCTTCTATGTGGGATTCTCAAAATTCGGGGTACCCTTTTTGGGAGGGTCCCTATAATAAGGATTGTAGTATGTGGGGGTCTATCTTGGGGTCCCGCTATTTTAGGGAAACCTTAAACCCTAAACCCAAAATCCAAAAAGTATTATATATATACATATGCAGTCAGGATCAAACTGAGGCCTGGTGACCGTTGCTGTCTCCATCTTGGGTACCTCGCTGTTGGCTTGCAGCCGCTGACCCTGCACGGTTTAGGGTCTAGGGTTCAGGGTTTACGGTCTAGTGTTTAGGGTCTAGGGCTTAGGGTTTAGGATCTAGAGTTTGGGAGTTGGGGTCTAGGGTTAAGGGTTCAGGCTGGCTGCACACTGTTTGCAGGATTTAGGGTTCTACTAGTTGTTATTTATAGTGGTAGCTGTCAGGGTCATATGGGGTGCTTATTCTAGGAATTGAGGTTGTCAAAACCCTTCGATGGATGCGCAGCGTCTCAGCTTAAAGTATAGAATTCGACTAGTACCTTCAGGGGCGTACTAAGTGCTGTCTAAAATGGTAATCAGGTTTCCCCCCCCCAGGGGTGTAGGGAGTAGGGAGTGGGTATAGAGTGCGAGGGAATTGGGGTCCGCCTCCCAATCAAAAACTGGATCACAATCAGCACTCTAGGACTGTGTAAACCTCGGCACTGGGTCTGCATTGGTCCACTGAGGTACCGCCGCAACATATATATTTTCTTTAACAGGGACCGTAAAATAGTAGGGATAGGCCACTGATGACTTTGATTTGAAGAGCGGTTCATGCTTCATTGCGGAAAGCAAATCCGTAGCGCTTGCAACGAGGCTTAGGATGTAGAGGCATGATTGCTATCAACTATGTATTCGACAATCCACAAAAGCAACATGAAACCCGAAAAGGGCCCTACAAGGACTTGTATCATTTTAAACAGGGGCTGCATGGGTTCCATGTTTCTTTCTGGAGCATTCATGCCGGCATGTGTTCATCCTTACATGTTGCATTTTACCTTGCTTGTGAAGCCTTATTTCAAGTACTTGGTCACCCCATGCTAGACCTAAACCCTAAACCTTAAACCCTAAACCTTAAACCCTAAACCCTAAACCCTAAAATGCCTAGACTCTAAACCTCTGTGGGCTGCGAGCTTCTTGCCTGGCGAAGCCTTGAGACCAGATCATAGAATTCTTCTCCAAGTTACTGCTGCTAAATGAGCTATAGTCTAAACTCCTAAAGGGGGGGTATATATGGCTTAGGGTGTTGCGTTTAGGGTCTATACAACTGTATAGGGGACTACTATAGGGATTATTAACGGGGATGCTATAAAATGGGGCTGTCTCAAAACAGGCTGCCCTTGGGGACCATACGGGGAAATGGGGGGTCTGGGGAGCATTCAACAAGAGGCATTCAACAAGAGGCATTTGAGATCCTTACAATACAAATTCCACCAAAATCCCTAAACCCCAAACCCTAGACCCTAAACCGCGTGGGTTTACATGTGTGCTGGTTTCCCTATCTATCAGATCATGTGCCTCAAATCCTTAAACCCTCAACCCTTTAGGGTTTAGGTATCAGGATTTGGGCTTTAGGGTCTAAACCCTCATGGTTCTTGGTCGCTGTCAAGCCTGCTGCTTCCACGCGAAGGAAGGTGGCCATACGGTGGATGGAGGAAATCTTGCACCACCTAGGGCCCCTAAACTACTGTAGTTCCTAGGGTTTTAGGGACGTAAGGTGGTGCAAAATCTCCTCCATCAACAATAGGTCCAAATTAGCTATCAGATCCTGACTCCAGAAACCCGTTCAAAAAATCCTTGAAGCCTTCAACCTCAACATCTCTCAACGCGAAAACCCCCCAGCCCTGAAAGCGTAGCCCACAATAACCTTAGGGCTTAAGCGCGTGAATCCTGACCCGGAAACCTAAACCCCATCCTAGCCTTATATTCCTATATTTGAATACAACCCAAACTCCTCAAGCCCCATATGAATCTATGATATGGCACATACATACATACATACATAAATATATATATATATACATACATGTTTCTGTCCCTCTTTGACACTCAAACCTGTTAACATTCAATGAATAGGTTGGGCCAGCCTCACAAGAAGCAATTGCCTCAAGTTCGTCAACCCAATCCTCCTGCACCTTTGCTTAGGGCTTTGGATTTGACGGCTTAAAGCTTGGGATTGAGGGTTAAGGGCCTAGGGCCTAGGATTTAGGGTTTAGAGTTTTAAAACATTCAAGGCTTGGGCCCGGGGGCTTGCGCGTTTGGGTTAGGGTTCAGGATTTGGGGTTTGGGATCAGGGGAATTTCTGGATAGATTATGGAGATTATGCACCTCTGGCCTGCTTGGTTTGGGATTTGTGAAATTTGCTTGACATACATATAATGCACGTACCCCTGCCATGATGTGGAGCCAGAATTCAGGGGGGGGTTATGAGGAGTCATGGCCGAGATGCATGAGAAAGTTCCTGACCAAACCCAGTAGAACAGGGTTTGGGCGGGTATGATCTCATATAGAATTGTACCCTATAGGGTACTTAATTGTTGAGGGGCTAGAGGGGGTTATTGGACGGAGGGGTTTACGTCAAGTGAGAATTCCAATATCCCAAAATCCGGCCCAGCTTGGGTTGCTAAGGCAAAGCTTGCTGGAAACAAGTCAGGTTCCTTGCTTGATGACATGCTAGCAAATTGATACCCCTCTTTCGCGTGCTCTTGCTGTCTCCAAAAACGAGGGGCTCTGATCCATAAGGGATATGGACCGCGCAATCATGTCATAAAAAGCCTGCAATGGGGCGTGGACTGGTTTGGAACAGATGGGCCCTACTGTGGAGATGGAAGCAGCTTGTCCCGTCCCCACACTCTAGGAAACAGCCTGTGAGACCCTCATATTACCATCATATTACATCAAAACTTGATGCAAGCTGACTGTTTAACATGCCACCAACTGTGATTCTTTCTTGCACATAGCCAGATACTGTCATTATGCGCAGGGAAGCGTCAGAGACGACGTCCATGTGATGAGGTGCCACTGACAGCGAGGTTCTGTACAAAAACGGCAAAGCAACCCTAATTCTTGAGGCAGGACCTTGCCCTAAACCCTGAGAACCACGTCCTGAGCCAGCAGTTCTAAATCCCAATCCCTAATCCTTAAGTCCTACATGGGTATTGGTCTAAATTCCCTATAATACGGGGTCCTATATTTGGGTTGTCATTATAATACAGGGCCCTATATAAATTTCCCCCATTTTGGGAACAGTAATTTAGGGAAGCTACCACATCCTAAACCCCAAACCCTGAACCCTCAGCCCTGGCCCTCTCTCTGCTTTGTGCAAGGCTTCCCCTTCTAGAATCCTTTCTCGTTCACGTCTATAGTTCTGAAGACGCCCGCAAACACGTGTACCAAGAAGGGAAACACCTAAACCCTAAAAACCCTAAACCCTAAAAACCCTAAACCCTAAACACACTAAACCCTAAACCCTAGGGGTCCAGCCACACCCAACTTGTACCCTGTACTCCTTGGTAATCCTGGCAGGACCTACCTCTGCTTGGAGAACAGGTCCTCTGACTGATGTGAGCTATAGTCTAGATTCCTTAAAGGGGGTTATATATAGGGAATTAGAACTACTATAGGGCTTATTAAGGGGGATACTAGGAGTTTAGACAATGGCTCATGTGGTCTGAAGGGCCATATTTTCAGACATACCCTAGTATGGATGTTGTCTTCTGACTTTGATTCTGCATACTTTGCAACAACAAACAAGCATGAAATCAAACTAGACCCGAAACTTTGGGAATTCAATCTTTAAATCCTAAACTGCAGACCTCCAGGTATCGAAGCAGCTGCTTCTTGACGCTTGTTTTGGGCATCACCTGGATGGCAGCCAACTACTTCAACGTCCTCGACGCTGAGTTGTTGCTTAGGATCTTAAACTAAGTTACCCAAGAAAGGGCACACGGCTTCCTAATTATGATAACTTAGTTTAAGTTCTTCAGCACACGATATAACCCATGCACGGCCCCACGTTCCATGTCACTTTTCTTTTTTGGACAGAAGCTCCGTCTTGGTATCTGAAGTACCCTAAAATTCCCTAACATTCCCACACTCCAAGCTTAAGTTTCTTGACAGCAACCCAGGACAAGCTGAATTACACAGAGGGCGGCCATGAGACGAGCCATGAGATGCAGTGAATCAAAGCCCCTACCTCGGGGGGCGCCCTTCCCCAAACTAACATGGACTTCTTATGATGGGCGGTTCTCGAAGTAAGGGCATCCTACATGGACTATGGAGGAGTGGGTGGAGTAGTCTTGAGAACCTCTCATTCTGGCCCAGCTTTTAAAAAGGACCGTAGTCCCTTTTGGGCCTGTTTTTGGGGCTCCATGTTGGTTTGGTGGAGGGTATGTGGAGGCCTGCAGAATCCTACATCTCAAATGGCAGTTTCCAAAAAGCTGGTCCCGAGGACCACTACGTATTGTAGAGGTCTGAAGAAATGGAACAGGCGCTTGGGGTATGTGGTATTACTGCCTCATCAGGAAAACACAAGGAGCATATGAGCTATAGTCTAAACTCCTTAAAGGGACTACATAGGGGATTATAGAAGGGAACTACTATAGGTTTATTAAGTGGGATACTAGGAGTTTAGACTAGAGCTCATATGGGTGAGTAATCCTAGCTTCTACATTCCCCCAAGTGGGCCATGCCTGCTCCGAAGTCCAGACAGGAAGGACCCAAATCTCTTGGAAGCTCCCGGATGCTTGGAATCCTGTGAGAGCTGCCTGGTACACGGATCCAAGCTATGTTTCGGAAATTTTCTGGGTTGCTGTTAAGGAACTTAAATTAAGTTACCATAATGGGTATATATGGTAAATAATAGGGCTTCCCCAATATAGTAACTTAATTTAAGTTCCTTAACAGCAACCCAGTTTTATTCTAAGCTGCACAAGGCGGACGTTTCGAATTTTATACTAAGCTGCACAAGGCGGCTACAGCATCCCGGCGAGGCTGGACTAACATGTCCAAAAGACGCGGACTATATATAGCGCGCGAGGAAAAGTGCCCTGGAGGATGAGTGTTCGGAGTCAAAACCCGCACGTAGTGTAGAAGCCAATAAGGTATCCCAAAGCCTTGTTCAAATTATTCAGTCCCCTACATTAAGCTCTCGTTCAAGAGTTAGTAATGACAGGATCCCTTTCAGGTTCGATATTAGTCTAAAACCATTTAGGGTTCAGGGTCCCGCGACATTCAGGTGAAATTTTCTCACGAAAAGTTCAGATAAGGACACGCATTCTACAAAAATGTCATTGTATATTGCAGAGCTTTCCTACTTTGCCTTTGTTACTAAGTTAGGGATGCCTGCATAAGGTTTCTGCTTATCCTGGGAATACCATGCCTGGGATAGGAATTACCCTGAACTCTTTTTTAAACCCTGGGTTTAAGGTCAGGACACCGTAACCTAGCGCAGGGTTTTCCAATGCAGGACTCCGTGAAACGAATCGCACCAGAAGGCTCTCAAGATCAAGGACACTATACTCTTGAGAACGATTTAACTTTCAAAACAGGAGTGCCAACAAAGGATCTAGAATTTAAAGAAACGCCGCAAGGAAAGAAGAACCGCCATGAGGCGGTTGCTTCCAAAGGCCCCCCTGTTTCGGTCCTCAAGTATGCAGCACGTTGTTGATGGTATATAGACCATTTCTGAAAATGGCCTTCCTAAATAATCCGTATGTCAACATTGACCCTATAGTAAGGCCCCTCCAAGTGTTGGAAACCCCTGTTCCTTCTGTTGCCCGCAATTTCGGAAATTACCGCATGTTCCCAACTAGACATGCAGACAGATTTTCTGATGCAAGCATCTCCTTTTCAGTAAGGTTAACAACCCTAAACACTAGACCCTTCTTCATGTCAACGAGCTACCCTGAGACCAAGACTTGCGCAGCATTGGCATGATTCACGATTGTTTTTCGAATGGACACCCCCGAACCCTTAACGCTAAACCCTACATAGCATTCCTGACGCCGACGGCATGCCAATCTCTTCACACCACTATTACACATGACCCCAACCTTTAATATTGAATATGGCCGCTTCAATTTACAAGGTCTCTTACGAAGGAGTGTTGAATACTAGGGGTAGGGGTATGTTTTATCTTCGTATGACTTTATTACTTGCGATTGGGGTTCATGAGGACGTACGACTGGGTTTGGAAACGGGAGACGATCATTGCAATCAGCTACTTCAAGAGACCCTAAACCCTATAGCCTAATCCCAGCCAACATGAGCTTGCCGAAGCAAAGTGACACAGCTTTCGAGCCCCCAACCCAGAGCCGACTCTAAATCTTACTCCATGAAACCCAGTGCAGCCGTGTTTCAAAGTTGCCTTAATCCGCGATATAGAGTCAAATGATATCCTCTCTTGAGGTAGATGTTTATGCGAAGAAATGTGATCTTGCTTGATTCAACCGCCAAAAAAAAAGCATGTGTGGTTTCTTGTAGTTCTTACAGACCCACACCAGAACCTCCTAGAATCAGGTGCTCCTGAGGCTCACGCAGTTTAGGGTTTTTGGCTCAAGGTTTTTCAACATCCAATCAATCCTGAAAGGCCTGTTTGCACTTTACCTGCATGAATAAACACGGAACCTGCTCATAATAAACCAACTCCACGAGGATTGTAGGGCTATACCGTAAAAGAGAACTTGTTCAGCCAATCTTTGACCTTCTGCACAAAGCATAAGATTGAAAATTCGCCTTTAAACCTTGAACCTTGAATCCTATGGCCCCATAACAACTCAGGAAGGACAGATGTTCTGGCAGCTGAACCCTGCAGATTGGGATACAATGCGCCGTGACCTGTCTGCAATCTAACAGCTCATTCTCAATAAGGATGGCCGGGCATTGTGACGATTTCTCTCCAAAAGGTATGTAGCCCTGCTGGATGTTGAATTCTGAACCTGCCGTCCGCTTTATATGAGCTAGAGTCAAACTCCTGAAAGGGTGTTATATAGGGTTTAGGGTCTAACCCTAAAATGTGGTTATATAGGGGAGTATATAGGGGAGTGTCATAGGGGTTATTAAGGGGTATACCAGGAGTTTGGACTATAGCCTATAGTGGAGAATCAATGGAAAAGCAAGCGGAAACAACTATTTGGGGGTTAGGTCTAGGTTTGGGTACAGCCCCTACCCAGTAACAATCTACAATAGGGGTAGTACTAAGAGCTCTATGTATATAACAATATGAAGGACAGCAATTGGAATCTAGAGTGTACTTTCGGGTTTTACGGCAGGTACGCTTCACATTTTCTAGAATTCCTAACTAACTTCCTCTCATGAGTGAACCCCTAGAGTAGCCTCTGTGTAGCCTGCAAGGTTTAAGGTTTATGGTCTAGGGTTTAGGGTTCAGGGGTTTAGGGTCTACTGTCTAGGGTTTAGGGTCTAGGGTTCAGGGGGGGTTAGGGTTTAGGGGTTTAGGATTTAGGGTCCATTGTCTTTCCCATTCCTTTTGGCTTTGATAACATCCAGCAATTGTGTCTGCTTGATACTTCGATACAGGTGGGCGTCGGTCAGGAGAGCCCCGTTAGGTAGACATAATGCTGATGTGAGCTATAGTCTAAACTCCTAGTATCCCCCTTAATAACCACTATAGTAGTCCCCTCTATAATCCC
>CAJNIZ010021791.1:73871-84927 GCA_905231905.1 Symbiodinium pilosum
TTTGTTGTATATAGGGAACGGCGGAAAGGATCCGTACAGCAGCCCCTGTATAACCCCCAATGATATGAGCTATAGTCTAAACTCCTAGTATCCCCCTTAATAACCCCTATAGTAGTCCCCTCTATAATCCCCTACATAACCCCCTTTACGGAGTTTAGACTACAGCTCATGTAGAAGCTTAAACAGATGCTGGCGTTTCCCCTCGTTATCTTCGTTTACCGTGTAGTCTATGTTGGGTACTGCCCCCACCCAGTAACAGTCTATATGAGGGGTCCTATTAAGGGCTATATATAACCATGGTATCATTATTAACCAACTGTTACTGAGTGGGGGCAGTATCCAAATACAGTAGTACAGTATGCCCTCAAACGCACTTGTTTTTGTGCAGGGTGCGACATTACAGTTCGAGTTGCGATCTGGCATACTCGGTACTGTAATGGGGAACCTGTAGCGCTTTGTTCTGTGCCTTTTCAAGGAGGTTTCTCCCTCCCTAAACCCTAAACCCCAGAAAAGTGTTGGAAGAACCCTATTACTTTCAGGGGAAGCTCGTAGCTGCGGAGCAGATGCTCTGATTTGGGGTAATCAACTAATCAACGCTGAGTCTAAGCTTGAGACAATAGATCATGCCTGTTTAAGAGGAAGACCTAGAGTTCATAATTGTGGGATGATGGGCCAGGTTTTTTGCTTTTTTCGTTAATGGTTACTCTCCAAGGGATCCTAGAATATCAAGTTATGTGCTATTTTCGGCGAGGATAGTAGACGATTCCATTTGTGCCAGAATCTAAACTCCCAAAGGGGTTTTATAACGGGTTATATACGGGACTATTATAGGGTGTATTAAGGGGGATACTAGGAGTTTAGACCATGGCTTATTTGGAAAGGTTCATACGGACAACATTGCTTTCAGCCCCAATTTCTGTCAGTGGTTGACAGGCTGGACGTCGGAGGACTCTTGGAGCAACATTTACGCCCACCCCACACCTTCCTCGAGGTCTTACAAGAGGATCCCAGTAGCGTTAACATTATTAGCTCGCTGGCGACATAT
Source organism: Symbiodinium pilosum (assembly GCA_905231905.1). Lineage (NCBI taxonomy): Eukaryota > Dinophyceae > Suessiales > Symbiodiniaceae > Symbiodinium > Symbiodinium pilosum. The sequence goes on from CAJNIZ010021791.1 coordinate 74,917, forward strand.
TAGATTAATGGAGCCGCCACTGTTTTTTGTGGTAAGCAGCCGAGCTAGCTTGGACTTTGAAGCAAGGTGTAAGTTTGGTGTGTTGGCAATGTAAAAGCTTGGATGATTATCAAGATTATGGTGATTCCTTGTGTGATTCTAGCATCGGCTACCTCCAGTGACTTCAAAATCATATAGCAACTATTCAGGCCCCTGTATTAGCGGCTTTGGTTCGGCCTGCACTGTTAGGCCCGTACGTCAAGAGTTCTATGTGCAAACCTGAATCATTATTCGCTTGACAAAGCGGGAACCGCCTTTGCGTGAGGGCCCATGTTCCTCATCGAATCTTGCTGTCAAAGCAAAACCAGTTCCGACCACGGAGGCCCCATGAACAGATCTCCGAAGTTCTACAACCCTTGATATCCCTTGACAAAAGACCAAGCTTTGTAAACCCTCATATGGTTGCTGAACCTGGAGTATGCAGAAGTTAGTTTGGGGTGGTCTAGCAGGGAGATGGCATTTGCGGGAAGATGACAATTATGAAGGTTATGCAAGATTGTGGAAATTCTACTCCCTTTTCAGGTCCCTATTCCAATATATTCCTCTGCGGTTATATCTGGTGAGACAGGTTTGATTACGCTCCTGATAGGGATTGCTACAGGAATACAACCCCCCGCTTTCTCAACTAACCATGCGTACGCAGGCGGGAAGAGGGCGCTTGGGAGCTGCCTCATATGGTTAACAGGGGTAAACATGACAATAAAAAATGTAGAGGGAGTGAGATAATGCGAAAACCCATGAAACCATTTGATAAAAGACATGATGCTGTTGTCTCAAGTTTGACTGCTCACAGAACTTTGATTTTGCTCCATGGATATCAGGAGAGGCCTGTGAATACGGGCTTTTTCACTTCAACAGTTTCACCTAGACGTTTTGAATATGATGTACCTCAAAAGACCCACCGTATGAGTAGTTGCCATACTGGTCCCCTTGAATGTTGTCTGCAGTACTAGAAATGGCACCCACCAAGGCCATTCACTGTCGAGAATCTCCAACATTGTTTTTGAAAGAAGGAACCCTTTTTGCAGGAGTCCCTGTGACAAGGCTTAAAGCGCTTTGAGCAACACCAGGTAGGAGTGTGTAGTATCTTATTTGTATGATGGTAGCCATATGAAATCACCAGCATCCTGAGCAACAGCTTGAAGTGCTTTGAGCACAAGGCCCAAAACAGCCAGCATTATGAACATCAGCTGTGCGTACTTTGAATGTACGGGCATCAAACCCCGCGACATCCTGAGCATGAGAGCTGTCCCCAGAAAGACTATTGCTTTTACGGCCTATGGGCTGTCCAACGCGACGACTTTGCGAAGAAGGAAGTCACATCCATTGAAGCGCAAGTGGTATGTAGGGCTTGGCATGGGTTGGCATTTTGTTTTGCGTGCCCCATGGTTCACAACTTCCTGCTTTGGGGATATCCCGGAACGTCGCAAGATGCTTAAGGAAGGATTCTTCCGGACGTTGCATCATGGTTCTTAGGTGCCTGATTCATGATGGATTTTGGGGGCGGTCCTCACTTGCACAAGGACCTGCTGATTGTCATTGCCAAGCCTGCAAATGTCATCCCGGCAGACGGAAGCTCGCCTATTTATTGTTCACATGTTTGGGAGTAGGATTGGGAGCTCTGAGTTTGGGATTTGGTTTCCCACCGTCGTTTCAGATATCTAGCTTCTCTGTAATTACCGTCAAACCAGCTACTCAGAATCAGAAATAGCATGCTCTGACACAGCGTTTGCATCTTCAGGCCGTTTTTATCTTTAAAACGGTTTTGGAAGGAGACAGCTCTTGGGTGTCTCCTCGCAGCAAGGTGGTACCCAGGAGTAATCCCCCTCCCCTAATAATAAACCCCCCCACCCCCTAATAATAAACACTCCCCAAATATGGTATACTATAATATATTGGGANNTTATTATTAGGGGGTGGGGGGGTTTGTTATTAGGGGAGGGGAGTATTAAGGGGCCAACGCCAGGGGTGGGCAACGCCAGAGGGCGAAGTGCGTGCAGGATTGGCTTCGTCAAGGCTCACGACAGAATCGTGCCACGCATGCCGTATGTCAGCTTCCGCCCTGTGCCGCATTTGTGCACGTCAGCGTCATTGGAGGTCCATTTCCCCATTTTGGGCCTCCCAATACCCATTGAAATCTGTTTTCAGCTCCAGCCCAAGATGGGCCTTGGAGCTAGTTTTGAAAACGGACAGTCCCCATGATGTTTTTTGGACGCTTCTGGGTGACACCAAAAATCTTTCAAAAAAACGCAGGTCTGATGATGCAGGGTCGGCGCCGCCCCTGTAGCAAGGCTATTGCTACATCGCTTAAGCGAGAACGTATGGGCGTTGCCCGACCTCAAGAGCCGGAGACAGTCGTAGCAGAAGTCATCGAGGGCAGACGGGAAGCAGTTTCACGCCAACACAGCCAATATTGCAGCAGCGGCGTCGCGATCAAATTGATAACATTGCGTTATTGATGCTTGTGATGCTGCCAGGCCGACCAGGCCCAGTTTTGCTGATGGTGTCGGCTCAGTCGGATGTGGAGACCTCAAGAAAAACGCAACCGAGGTACACATTCTCATTTTCCGTTTCCTGAGACTATCCAACACGCGCCCAAAGGTCGAGACATGAGTGGTCAACCTTGAATCACAAAATCACCAACCTAAACCCTAAGCCTTAAAGAGTTCATGCCAAAACTGCAACAACATGTCCAGCAGGCAGGAAACCTTACTTCGTCCAGCAGAGAAGTCTTGGGCGAAAACGAGACAAACTTGGGCATGTTGGGACGCATCTTTGAGAGAAATGCTGGCAAGCATTAGCCCCCAAGAAAGGAATCTGAGATATGAAATCTTTGTTCCTTCGAGCGAATAAGAAGCCCAGCTTCGTGGCCAAGGTTGACCCTAAACCTGTACTGTCCTTAGGATTTATTTTCTAATTTACAATAGGTCCAAGAAGACTACAGAAACCCCAAAACCGTAAAGGTTATCTTAGACCTCCCTCTTGCGAAGTCATATTGCTAAAACTTCTTTCTTGACCTCTTAGCATACCCTCCTCAGGGTTGTTGATGGGAAACGGAGGAAAGCATCCTCGCAGTAGTCCCCATACTTTCTCCAGTGCTATGATAGTTCCCTTTTTTACAATCCTTCGTTACCTAAAAGCGGCAAGTATTTCCTTTCTTGTCCCTAAACCCTAAATCGTAAGAACCAATGCAAAAAAGAGAGCGCTTTGTTTGAGGTTGTCAGGGTATGTACCATCCTCAAAACTAGCATTAAACCTGAAAAGGGACTTTTGTAAACATGGTGTCGGTTTTGATCCCTTCTTTGATTCTTCGGAGTCCTAGGCCACTGGTCCGCTCAAAACTGTTTCACCTCTAGGCCCTTCCACCTGTTTGGGGTTCAGGGCTTTGGGATTAAGATCTAGGGCTTGGGACTTAGGATTTAAGTTGTAGAACTTGAGGATTCACAAGCACCTGAACGCCTGCAAAATCGCCCTTAAGCACGGAGAGGGGAAATCTCAAAGTTCGTCTGATGAGGCACGAAGAGAGGGATGGATCGCTTACTACCATGACCAGGCCATAGTGATGGAAACTCCCATGTGCATCCCTAAGGGGCCCCCTGCTTGAGAAACCTAGGTTCGCCAGCCATCCCGGATAATGAGAGAAGTGGCGAAACGTCCCCTGTGAAGAGCTACCTGTCAAGATGGGTTGCTTTCTGTGAAAGGCAGGGTCGGAGGCTCGTTGAAAATTGGACAGCCTTGAGCAGCTATCTCGGAAACATGTGGGGTCTATGAGAGGTTTATACGATCGTCGCGCTTTAGGGCTATACGCCGGTTGCGTCAAAAGATTGAAAAATCTCGGCTGGGACTTGCTATGTGCTTACCGATTAGGTTGTCTTGAGTCTTAAAACAGTTGCTACCCACTGCCCTCGGAACCTGTAAACGTTGCCTTAGACCCCTGTCTCTTCGAAGAGGTCTGTACGGGATGATCATATTCGTGAGCCTTCGGGAAGTATGTCAGGTTTTAGGAGCAATTGATCTTGGGGCTTGTGAATGTGGTCTTGGGAAAACTTATGCCATGAGCTCTTAGAGGTTTCGCCTCCTCTCAAAATTCCGCATTGACTTGGGTTTGGGACAAGGCTTTCCGCATCATCACAAAACAATAGTGTGTAGTCACATGTAAGCTGGACTAAACAGTACGAACTTGTTGGTTTCAGCTGCCTTGCTTCAGGAAGCAGGTGCTGAGGGAACCGTTTGGCAAATCCGGCGTCCCACAACCCATGACCCCTCAAACTGTCTCGCATTGCTTCAAGGATGAGTCTGGAACAGAACCGGGTTGTTTTTGAGGAATTAGTTTAACTTATTACGACGGAAAACCCCACTACTTACTATATGTATATATATATATACCCAGAATATCGTAGCTTAGTTTAAGTTCCTGAACAGCAACCCAGAAAATGCACGTCATGTGTCTTCAAGTGAACAGCTAGAAGTCAGCCTCAGGAATCCCACAAGGACATAATAGCCTATTATTTGCTTAAGAAACACACAAAAGATTGCTTTAGAAAAATGTTCTCCCTTATAAGGGTTATATAGGGAGTATTATTTTGCATTTTTTAGTGTTCTTAAGCAAATAGTAGTAGCTAAGAGGTTTTCCCTTCAGAGCAAGTATGGTCCCTCATATTTGCCCTTAAGGAACCCATGTCCATGAAGCCGAAAATGTTGAATGTAGCGCATGTGGGCCATCCTTTCTCGCATAACCCTAAACCCTAAACCTAAACCCCAAGCCCTAAGCTTAAACCCATGCCAAGCCTCTAGACGCCAAAGCCTGAGCCTCTTGGGTCACGTCCCCCCGCAGTAGCTCTTTGTAAAGGGTTCTGATTCTCATAAGTCATATTACCTCTTGTGCTACATGCTACCGGAGGGAAGGAATAATCTAATAAGTCTTGTAGGGGAGAAACCTAATGAGCCTCCATGTTTTCTCGTGATGCTTGATTTAAGAAGCCGAATCCCAGCTAAAGATGGAAAAACCTTCTTACGGGTTTGATGTCTGGCTACCCCATCGCCCTTTGTAGGGGGGAAATCCTACAACCCAGATCCTGATGCCCACAACCTAGACCCTGAAATCTCTGAATGGTGCCGTACTGGGTTGGTAGTAAGGAATTTGAATTAAGTCACCATAAAATGGGTATACAGTAAATAAGAGGTTTTCCTTGTCATGGTAAGTCAATTGGCTGTTTCCATAATTAGGGGACCCCGATTTAGAACCCCAAATACGATAATCCTGATTATGGGTTAAGGAGCTACCCCTAATTTTGGGAAACCCCCAGCTCTTTAACAGCAACCCGTTATAGAGCTCCTAGGAGGAAATCCGTCTCGTGTTTCAGGTTTCTATAAACCCCAAGTAATCTATAGGCTAAATTCCTTAAAGGAGGTTATATAGAGGATGATTTAGGTTTTTCGGGATTATTTGGGTGATTCTTATGGTGTTTGGTAGGGGGGATACTAGGAGGTTGGATTAATCACACCTCATGGTTACACCTCATGGTCACGACCGATATCTTTAACCGGGCCTGGCGAAGTAAGGGATGTGTAGTACTCACCTCCAGAACGAGACAAAATCCTATCAATAGTTTTACCTGTACTAGCAATGGTAACAATGAAAACCAAAATTCATGGCAATCCTTGGCGTTGCCCACCCGATATCAAGTGAGGACTGAAAAAAGTTCCAGGAAAAACGTGCTGAACTCTGAATTCTAAATAAAGCCGGAAGCCTTGAACCCTAGACCTCAAACGCCCAACCCATCACGCTGAACCCCGAGCTCCAAACCCTTGACCCTAAACCCTCAACCCTGACCCCTAAACCTAAACCCTAAACCCTACACCTAAATAACCCTTCGATGATCCCTACGCAGCAAAGGCATTCCAGAGGACAACTCCGAATCCCCGGAGCGATCCGGACAAGGGCAAAGCATGGGCACAGCGGCCCGTCGCCATGGAAACGAGTTGGGGGGCTTACGGTTTAGGGTTTAGGGTTTAGGGCTTACCCAGGGAGCCCAATACCCCTTAATTAATAAGGAATATAGCTAAAATCATATTAGGGACCCTGGTACACGCGTACACGTGGCAAATCAGGAGTCATAGGCGTGAGTGGGCTTCGTCTTCCGAGCGTTAGTAGGATCATAAAGAGTTGCAAGGGTTAGAAGCCTCTTCGTACCCCCAAGCCTGAACGCTACTTGGAGTCTCATGGTTAGTTACTAGCTGAGGCTATCAGTGTTCAATCCCCTCACCTAGTACTAAACACCCCCACCCCTGCAAAATGACCCCCCCAATACAGTACCATCATACATTCGGGGAAGAGATAAATGGTAGTTTCCCAACATAGGGGGAACCCCAATATAGACCCCAATATACTATAGTCCGTATTATTGGGACCCCTAAAAAGGTATCCCTAGTTTTGGTAAACCCCCAAATTTCCGGGGGGGGTTACTCTTGGGGGAGGTGGTCCCTAAACCGCGTGGCTCATAATGGTCGCTGTGTGAGGTCATGGCGGCCCTGCGTTTCCGCAAGGCTCTCCGGAAACAGACGAGCTGCTTAGCTCAAGGAGTTAGGAACCTCATGCGCGCAGGGTTTATGGATTAAGGTGTAGGGTGTAGGGATTAGGATTTCCGGTCTAGACTTTAGGGTGTAGGACTACGGTTGAGGGTGTACGGCTAAAGTTTAGGGTGTAGGGCTCACGGTTTAGGGTTTAGTATTTAGGGTTCGGGAGCCTCATATGAGCTATAGTCTAAACTCCTTAAAGGGGGTTATACAAGGGAACATACAGGGGACCACTATAGGGGTTACTTAGGGGGATACTAGGGATTCCGATTATGGCTCATTTATGGAATTTGGGGAGTCAGGGGTTGATGCTTTGAAGGGTTTAGGGTTCAGGGTTTAGGGTTTATTGCATGGCAGCCTGCGTTTGACCCTGAACTCATGGCTCATACAGCTCGCTAGCCAGCACTTACCACCTTGTGGGTCGGGACGACGTGGAAACTCAAGTCATTAAGCATATTGTCACCATATGATAGTTGGCACGAAAAGCCCCAAAACTTTAATTGATCCTTCTGGAGCTTATGTGAGTCGTAACACGGCCTAAACGCTAAACTCAGTTCAGGGTTGACGGTTTCAGGATTAAGTTTTTGGGGTTTAGGGTTTGGGGATTTAGGGTTCAGGGTCCCATCAAGATTGCCTGGAGATTCAGGAAATTTGCGCAACCCTAGGTAAGAAATCATTCAACTAATGATCACATTGTCCTCCTGTAGTTATTGTTATAGATGACGCTTTTTTTTCCGTAATATACCTACCTGGGCAATATCAATTTCCTGAGGCCCATGGCTGAACCTTGCCACTTCCATCAAGAAGCCTCAGACCTTGAAACCTAACACTCAGCCACTGCCTCCTGATGAGGGTTTAGGGGTTTAGGGCTTAGGGTTCAGGGCTTAGGATTGTTTAGGTTGCAAAGGATTCCTACATCCAAGCCTCCGCTGCCTCAATCACCATCATATGCCATTAGAGGGAATCCCTAACAGACACCCTGTTTGGGAGCAAGCCCCCCTATGGCGCCTAAACAACTCCAAGGTTTCTGGTCGGCATCCGGAAGCAGCGACAACTTAGGCCCTCGTGGGGTTGAGGGTTTGGACCAGGAATCAGGTAACTAGCAAGAGTGGTTGTGATGAAATTTTTCAATCTGATAGACAACAAGAAAAGGAAGGTTCCTTCGGGTTCGCAAGAAACTACGCAGGAATTTGTAAGGCCTGGCGACGAAAATCTCAGGCGATGGGGCGGGACCACATAAAGCCAACACAAGGGCCAGTACTGCACTTGCATGAGTACTACTTGAATAATTGCAGCTGAAGCCACACGGAGAAGGAGATTGCTCATGAGAACAAGTGCAGGGGCTCTAGTCCCGTCCTTGCTTCAAAATACCATGCAACACGTCATCCTGATCGCTCTGGGCGTACTTGATATTTGGAGGGGTTGGACTGAAATTTGGAAGAGCAGATTGTGAGCGGTGCTCATATCCAGCAGAAGGAGAAGATTCGAGGTTCAGGACTTCTCTGGTGCCGTTAACGGTGAAAGTACCAAGCGGACTCACGACCCTCAACCCAGTTCAATGACATTGCTGGCTACTCATTGAGGTTCTTGCAAGATTCTATCCCATGCGACTTCATGTAATTGGAGCTTACTGCTTTTTGCGCTTTAGATTTTAAGTTGCCCGGAGTTACCCTGCATTGTTGGTTGAAAGAAGGACAAAACTATCATGGTGGAGACGTTCCATGTAGAACCTCGGATGTTCCCATATGTGCATAGGAGCACAATGGTGGCGGCCGCGGACACCTGAAGAATAGGAGCAGCAAACTACAATAATGGGAGTAAGAAAATGCCCACAAACACTGGAAACTCCTCACTTGGTGAAGGAAGCAACCCAGCTCCCTTCAGCGGCGTCCACCGCCTCTCGCCAAGAAGAGGGACACGTTAGCAACAATAGAAGAAATAATAGGAATAACAATTAATACAAAGAAGAGCAATTGTAGTACTACAACTATAGGGGTAATAATCGTGAAAATAGTTAAGAGCCATCACAGAAATGCTAGTCTTTCACGTTCAAGAGTGAAAGGTTTCAGGCTCAGGCTGGATCCGAAGTTTAGGGTCAGGGTTTAGGGCCCTCATGGCACGTATACACTAGTGTTCGTCACTCTCCGGCCCAAGGTAAACCCTAAACCCTAAATCAGGCAGGGGGTGATCCCAAACTCCAAACCCTAAACCTTCCCTGCGGCCGAAGCCAAGCTTATCCTCGGCCTACACTTAATCTCTGAAGCCCCAAGCTTCATGGGTTCTACTACCCCCCCTATCCCCTATACTACACCCCTGGTTCCCCCTTATTTCTGGTTATTCAAGGATAGTTCAGCCCAATCCAGGCTAATTAAGCGGGAAGCGGGAACCTAGGGGGTTAGGAGGTGGTAGCAGGGGAAGCCATGAAAGCATCTCAACCCCCCATCCCCAAAGCCGCTTTGCTCCCGGCCCTTTGTCCTGCTTCAGTGCGGATATCGCGGACGTGTTTTTTTGGCGGGACGTGTTTTTTTGGCGGGCTTTGGGTTTGAGATAGTAGTTGAGTTTGGGAAGAGTGCAAAGCATATTAGGGTGTATATTGGGGTTATATGGGGATAATGGAAAATGAATTGGAAACATTGATTAAATCGGTGGGTTCACGGTCTGATACACGCAAGAACAGCACTACACAACCAAGCTCTCAGTCAAGATGCTGTCAAACGATGTGACATGGACCCGAGTGTGTCTTGTCCCGGACAGCCTATCGTGTTCCTTAACATTCGGATGTTGCTTTGCTTAGAGGAGTATGAGCACCGCGAAAATAGCCTTACAAAAATGGTAGCAACCCAAAAATTTTGAAATCTTCAAGTTAAAAACTTGAACATACTGGTGCTTAAGGGAGGGTCGGGAGTGGACCCGGGGAATAGTCCCTACAGAACCCGAACTAGAACAATCTGTATATTCACGCGCCTTTTCATGAAGCAGTAAACCCCCTAAACCCGAAACCTTAAGCCGCTCGTTTCCGCAGATCTGCAGACCAGCGGGTCTTCAGTAAACATGAAGCGTCACCGAGCAGCGACTGGGTTGCTGTTTAGGAACCTAAGTTACTATAATGAGGAAACCTTTTCATTGACTATGTACCCTTACAATAGTATCTTACTATTGAAGTTCCTTAACAGCAACCCAGACGAGCCCACAAGAGGATCCCCTACAGCCCCACAAAGTGACATGCAACGCCAACAAAGGTCTGGAAAGGTAAACTTCGAACCCACAGCTCAACCTTCCAAAAAACTTTCCTTAGGTTAGCTGGGAATGAAGGAATGGAAAAGAAAATGGAAGCTGTTATAATGGGTTGTATAGGGATTACAATGAGAAAATTTTCCTTCATTCCTAGCTAACCAA
>CAJNIZ010021802.1:4895-25371 GCA_905231905.1 Symbiodinium pilosum
CCAAACCTTGGAAAAAAAATGGCGGAGCCAAACCTTGGAAAAAAAAAACCCTCCACCTCAGGGTTGAGGGTGCAGGGTAATGTTAGGGGGTTGGGGTTTGTGGAACTCATAGTACATAGTGATCCCTTTGGGCCCCAAGCATATCCCACACATGTACCCGGACCGTTTGCGGTTCCCTAAACCCTAAGCTGTAGAAGAGTTTCAGATTTCGGGCTAGCTTGAGGTTTTGTTCTTGATGAGTCCCTGTCCCTACACACCCACCTCACGCTCACGATATCGAGAGAGTAAGACGGAGCGACTTAAACGCTGGATGTCCGTCCTTTTTGGAGGTCCTGTCTTGTATTTTCTGGGGCATATCCCCTAAGGTCTAGACTCCGAATTCATGGGTTCCCATACTACCCCTTTTATATTTCGGGATTAGGCTCAAGTAAGGATAATTCAGGGGGAGCCTAGACGGGTAATTTAGAGGGGGGGTAGGGGAGCTCATGATAAATCATATTCAGGTAGCCCGAGAATGTCGATGATTGTGCAGCTTGTGAAAGATGATAGGCGGCCTTTTGGCGGCCACCCTTGGGGGTGCGGGTGGAAATGCAAGGATCCAAGGATTTGGAATTCAGGGTTTAGGCTCAAGGGTTTAGGGGAGGTAGGTTAGGCGCCCACCTACTACCAGCGGTAAATTTGGAATGCAGTAGGACCCTCGCAAAGTTGCCATTGTCTCTCGTGGTCGCTGTTCGTGGGTCAGCAGGTAAACTTGTCATACGTTGATAATGTAATATACCCCAAAACTGAGGCTAAATTATGCAGGGGCCCAACCTAAGGTGTAGGCCTAGAGCTTCCACAGAATTCAGGATTTTGCGAGTGCTCAGGATTCAAGTACAGGCAAGTGCTGAGTTGAAAGAGCCAATCCTGCAAAGATTTGGGCCCAAGTGACACTCAAGGGGCCCGAAGTCCTAAGGCTTAGGGTTTAGGGCAAATTTCCCTGTATTTCTTGTTGAGCGCAGACCTTCGCCCTAACCTTGTAGCCCAGGACAGTCCAAAGGAGCCGTAGGGGTAAGGCACAAGCCAAACTGTTGGCTTTGTCCCAGCCATATCAGCAATACTAGCAATAAGAACACCAGGAAAAAGAATCATCACCAAAGCAGCAGAAATAGTAACAATAGTAATAATGGTGATAATAGGCCAAACTGCTGGCTTTTTCTCAGGCCGGCTGCGACATCTTCATTCGAGATGAGAAAGGCATGAGCGCGCTGCCCACCGGCCGTATAGCCGGGGCGTCACTCATAGGTTTAAGTTGGGTACTGCCCCCACCCATTATAGTCCCCTTTAAGTAGATAGAATATGGCCTTGCGCATATTATAATAAGATCTCCATATACACCTTATTCTATCTACTGAAGGGGGACTATAACAGCTGGATGGTATTCATATTATGATTATATACAGCCCTAGATCTTCCCCTTATTATAGACTGTTAATGGGTGGCGGCAGGACTCAAGGTTGAAGGTTCATTAAGGGTCTAGAGTTTAGAGTTTCGGGTTGGGGCTTTAGGTTTAGCAGTTTGAACATCCTGCATATCTCGCCTTTCAAGGGTAATGCAAAGTCCGTCAGCAAAATGTGAGGGGGCACGTACGGAGATTTTGAGTTTGTGAGGATGACTGAAGTTCTGCCTACAGGTCTAGGTTCTTGCACACAGTACCAGGGACCAAGGCCTTGAGTTTCTTCTTTGGGAGTTTGCCAAAGGTGGTCGCAGTTTTGGAAGCCCTTTTCTACTTTCAATATTTGGGATTTTCAGAATTCAGGTCCCTTTTGCATCCTCCTAAAAAAAAGAGGCAAAAACATAGGAACAGGGGCCGGTGCATTTGAAAGCTCTGGCTTCTGCGATCGATCGGTGCCCACTGCCTATACTGTCCATCCCATCATCGCACCGCATTCAGTAAATACAACCCTTTGAAGGCGCTGTAGGTCCAAATGCTATGGTCTCTACAAGTTTTGATTTGAGATCTTGAATAAATCTGCCTGGCTAGCAAAGCAAAGCGCTTCCAAGTACTGATCTCAACTTGTTCGCATCAGTAGTCATGGTGGAGGTGTGGGGGATGTATTTGATTATTGCGTTCTTAAACCCTGAAGCCCAAGCACTCAGATGTGTGTTTGCCGCAGCAACGATGGATGAGTCAACTAGAAGTTTAGTCGCAAAGCCAGGCCCAAATGCAACCGTCTCAGATCACGGTAATGTTCTTGATGTGTCACGCAGTTGTAAGAACTCAGAACTTAAACCCGAACCCTAACCCTGAACCCCAACCTAAAACTTTGAGCAAGGTTTCCTGGCGCTATAAGGCAAGTTTAGACGCCACTCTTTTGGCAAATCCTGGTCCCGAACGACATCAGGCTCATTAGAGTTTGTCCAAGACATGGTGTCCTTATAGTAGTCCCTATATAACCCGTTGTAGTAGTTTCCATGTTCTTGTCCATTCCCTTCATTCAAGCTAGCCAAAAGGTTCTGCGCCCATGCGCGGGAGCCCCGCCACCAAATATTTTTCCTAAGCCTTGACTGTTGAGTTTAGGGTTTGGGGTTAAGGGCAATTATACACGATTGGAATAAAGCAGTATAATCACAAGCTAACTATAATCATGTTCAGGGGCTTTGGGTTTCTGAGTCGGTTGCCAAAGCCCTCTGAATACTCTCCATTGTAGCCCCAGTCATTGGGGACACCCCTCTGTGAGGGTACTGGGAAGGTCTAGGTGACTAACCCCGAACTGTCAACCCTAGACACGTGCACAGGGGTGTGTTGAGTAAGTAAGCCCGTGTCCCGTCTTGGAGGTCAAAACAAGCTCCCTCTGTAAATCTTAAACTCTAAACCAATATTCAAAAAGTTTGTTTATTGGTCCTACTGTACGGGTCAGAATTTGTGGCAAGCCGCACGACACCAAGGATGTGGGCTGCGAAGCATGGACACGAAGAGGTTGGACTAGGGTTTAGGGTTTAGGGGGATGCGGCCTTCTCATAAAGGAGTGGTTCCTTGAACGCGTATAGCGCGTGTGGGGGTGCATAGGGAGATATAGACGCGTAGCGGGAATATATACACATATATACATATACTTTTTTCATACATACATACATACATACATACATACATACATACATGCATTCATACATACATACATACACACATACATGCATACATACATACATACATACATACATACATACAGACAGACAGACAGACACATACATACACACAAATATATATATATATATGTATATATGTATAGTACGCTCCCCCAAAAGCTCCACGTTTTTATATGTATAGACAGTATTTTGCACTTTGAGCTTTCAATTCTGAATGAATCCATGTGCTTCAGTCAAATCCTAGTATTCTCCACGTTTGAGGTTTCAATTCCGAAGATGACGGCAAGAACCGTGAGGAGCCCGAGAGCCCGGGTGAGACCATCGACAATGACACGGATGACAACAAGAAGCGCAAGAAACAAAAGCGTCGAGAGGCAATAGCAGTTCCTCTTCGTCGTCTTCTTCGCCTAGCCTCACGCCGAGTGACATCAGGAGCATCAACACGACCGACACAACCTCGTGGCCATCCGATTGGGCAAATGCCTGGACCAGCGCCCAGTACCTGATCAAGTACAGCGGAGACAACAGGCAGAAGAAGCGCATCCCCTACAAAGTCATGATGAACTTACAGAAAACAGGGGTCAGTCGGATAGTGCCTGAGGCCTAAGTTTTGCGTGACGGTCGAGTTCCTGGTTGTGCTTGCTACTGCATTGGCTAGAGGCTAAAGCTTTAGCACAGGATGATCTGAGGGAGGTTGAGTTCCTAGCTGTGCTTGCTACTGCTTTGGCTGGAGGGTAGAGAGGTCGATTTCCTAGCTCTGCTTGCTTGGTTGGAGGCTACTCAGCCGCTACATGTGCAGGAGCCTTTCCCGCCAAATGAGAAGATGGAGGTTATCATGAAAAACCTTGAGGATGGCACCATGAACATCATCAAGTTATTTTTTGTGACAAAATCGCAACTTGCCGTGCCAGGAAAATTTGCACTGGCAAAGTCTGTGTTCCTGTCTACAGATCAGGGCGGGGCCTCACTCTGCACGCAAGGCCATCCAGCACCTTCTTCAAAGATTGCCTGGGCTCCGAGTTCTGTGCACCACTGGTAGACAGCACGCGCGGTATCCGACAGAGCCAGAGCATCCTCAGATTCCCAACTTGATGCTGGTCTCTTGCCGGAGCTCCAGAGAGTTTGTTGGAGATGACGTGACTCCTGTTGAGATTGTCATGGCTCAGTTCCGCGACCGTCACACAGATTGGAATTTGACCCAGCGCGTGGGCTATCATGTCGATATTCAGCTAGAACTATTCCGTGTAGACGGGTATTAGCAGATACTGGCTAGAGCTGTCATTCTGGCGTGGTCTTCAAAGAGCGCACGTACCGTGTGCAAGCGTCAACGCGGGCGGCATCATTCAGTGGCGACTGCTTGTGTCTTACGTAAGGTATTCCACATGCTTATCCGTGGATTTTTTTGACGCATTTGGAGCATCGCTTTTCGCCTACAATTCAACTTGTGCCGGGCAGTGCGATACATGTGGCGCTGACGAGTGTCCGTCAGAGATGCACCGTTACTTGCGCGAGATTAGTTTGCTGCTGCCATACGCGGAGGATGTAGATGAAGCTTATGTCTTGTGAACGAGATTTGCGAGCGCGCCTGCGGTGAGCCGGACATGTGTAGATAAAATTCGGCTATGCTGCGTTGGATATGAGCCGAGAGCACGACATAAAACAGTACGCTCCCTGGTCAGGATGTAGTCGTCGTGTGTAGGGTGCAGGATGTAGGTGGTGGGTGCTTAACGTGGGATTTCAAGGATGGGGGTGTCGACTCTGAGCAGATTCTTCGGATGCTGGGCTTCAAGCTTGTCCGGGGTGATGGGTCTATAACTTTGGGCTTCCGGGTTGAGGGCTCTGAGTTTCGGAAGATGCTTAAGCTGCCTGGCATCAGGTCAATCATGGGTGGTGGGTCTTTAGCTTTGGACGTCAGGGATAGGAGGTCTGTGCTTGAGCAGGTCCTTGAGATGCAGGGGCAGCTCAGGGCCCTGATAGCGTAGATCTTTGGCGGGGGGTCATATAGATATATACATACATACAAGTTTATAGACATACATCTGTTTATATATATATATTTGTATATAGCGTGTGTGTGTATGTGCATATAAGTGTGTGTACATGTATATGTATAGGTGGGTAGGGATATGTACAGGGTTATTGGGTTATTGACCCGGGGTTTTCCGAGGAAGAGTTAAGTTTGTTCCACGTCCCACCAGCAGGAATAATCGTATTGGGGGGTCGATGTTGTGGCCTAAGTCCTACACCAAGGAAAAGAGAAGGCTTTCGAGTGCCGACATGCGAGTCCATAATTCCTTACATAAGCCCTACCACAAACTCAAAATGGAAGCCCTGATGTCCAAGTGGAACCCGCCCTAAACCCGAAAGCCTACACATCACACATATACATATCATGTTGCTCCCCTTGTTTCAAGAACCAGCTCATGTGAGCTGTCTGGGTGCCCAGAACCTTTCCTAAACTTTGAATCTTAATGCTTAGCCCCTAACCCCTCAGACCACGGCATGCGGTACCAAAACCGCGCAGTTGGCTGTCAACCGTGCCTGTGTCGTCAGGGCAGCAGGAGGTCGACTTCATCCCAGCTCTCAGTCAAGCCCACAGGGCGAATGCTGAATGGAATGCCACAAAGGGCTTCCCAAGTCCAGATGGAAGCGACGCCATCACATCCGAAGACTTCATGACGTCAACCATGCAGATGCTGAGTGAGGCCCCTTGAATTTTTCTGCACGAAGAAGTCACGTCAACTGGATTGCAGTCTTTGGATCCAGACGAAGCCCGGACATTTCGGCGGCATTCTGAGGACCTTCACAAACATCGTCCGAAACACTAAGCCCTAAGCGGCATCAGAAGGCGACTGGGTTCCTGCATCGCAGGCTGGTAGACGTGATGGATACGGGCTCGCAAAGGATTCCTGTTGTTAGCAAACCCATGTTTCATTGTGGTCTTCATCTGTCATCTAACCTGATACACTCAAAGCCTTAAGCCCTAAACCCTCAAACCCTGAAACCCTAAACCTTAAAGCCTTGACGCACTAATGAATAGGCTCCTACAGGACTGGGGCCCATGCCAGCAATTGCCTGGTCAGTGGGTTGGATCTCAAACTTTGAGCCGACAATCCTCGTAAAGCTCCAAGCCCTTTTAGACCTTAAATCCTAAACCCTAAACCCCAAACCCAACCACAAGGAAAAGCCTTCGATACCACATCTTAGGCCAAGCGCCGCCAAAGCGTTAATCTCAACTTGAAAGCCAGGTGGCTAAGTTACTTTTGGAGGCTGGGGACCAGACTGGGCGCAAGGACCGAGCATGAAACTGATTAGGGCTCATAGGTTGGGTCATTCTCCTTAACAATAACAGCTACCACCATGGGGAATAGGAGTTACTGTGAGGGGGAAGGACGCAAGGTGTGGGGTTTAGGATTCTGAGGGATTGAGAATCATCTTGGGATCAGGGTTTAGGTTTCATCTAGGAAGCCTGAACAACTACCAACATAGTAGTGAGGTCTATTTGAGGTACGCTATATCAGAATTGAATTGTACAAGGAGTCTGCGACCTGGATATTTACACAGGCATATAGGGGTATATATATGGATGTGGAGAATCTAGAGGGCTGTTTCGGGGTATGAGGGGATGTATAGAGTTGGGGGGGTTATAGGGGTAAAACGGGATGTGTAGGGTTTGGCAAACTAAGTTGGATTGCCATGTAGACCAGATATAGGGATTGTGTTTCGTAGAGTGGTGCAGGGGGAAGGCGATCTTGAGATATATTCCCCTTAAACCCTGAAAGCGGTCTTGGGTTGAGCCTAAACACTATAAATCCTAGAGTTAGCTCTTCTCAAGATCGGAGACACCCTAGAGAACCCTGGGAGTATAGTCCCCCTTAAGTAATTTAGGGCTTTGGGGGCCTACATGAAGTCCCTCTTATGCAGATAGAATATTGGGTAGAGAAACTCCAATGTAGAGCGGGTCCATGTTTCAACAGTGCTTACATCGCAGTCTGATGCCGGCCCGCATGCTTCAAAGAAGAACTCTACCCAATCCCTCACGGAAGAAGGGGTTACACACGGCAGGCAGGCTGGAAACCAAACCCTATTCCGGGCCTTAATTAACTTTAAAGCCTACTCCAAGCCCTAACCACTAAATTAAATCCTACTACCCCAACCCTAAACCCCAAAACCCTAAACCCTAAACCCCAGTCCCTACACCTCAAACATGAAGCCTTTGGTCCTATGCGCAAGGACGACAAGGGCTGGGACGCCGTGGACCATGCTCGCAACCATGCCGCCATGCTAGCCTTGCTAGAGGCTCCTGGTGTTTAGCGTTTACGGTTTAGGGCTTAGGGGTCAGAAGCTTTCAAAACCTGAGGGGACTCTGTGACTTACATAGCCCACAGAGATGCCTATTCCTGTAGGGTTCGGGATTCCGGGCTGGAAAAAATACAATGGTCCCCCTTGGGAGGATGGTTGCAACAAGAATTATCACATTCGAGTAGAACTTTCTTTGGAGGCCGGCAAGGATGATATATCAATACATAGGGATGCATCAGGTATTCGGATGTGGAGACGGATTGTCGAGTCGCACAAGAACTACTTTATGCTTCCTTTCGTGAAGCCTCTGCTGCGATTCGGCAAGCCTTGATCTTGCACAAAAGGTAATACATTATAGTATATTGGGGCAGTGGAAAAGAAAATGGAAACTACAGGGATTATAGGGATCATAATATTTGTGCAACAGGCATGTTTTTCCCAATTAAGCGTACCATTTTTGGGGTTCCTATAATGAGGATTATAGCGTCTTGGGGTCTATGTTGGGGTACCCTTATTTTGGGAAGCTACCGCATTTCTTTTATAAAGACATCTTGATAGCCGGCTTCGCGTTTGCACCTCCATCATTCATTACTGCTTGCCAGCTTACCCTGCAGCAGCCTAAGCCGCAGGCCTCATGGGTTGACTTGCATGTAACCGAGCGTAGCACTAGCATGTTGCCCTTTTTGATGAATCCCATGCAGGGCCTTGCAGTAATCCTTACCACCCCCTTATCGTAGCTTGCGAAGCAAAAATTGTTGGAACAAGAACTCCTTATCCACTTCTCAGTTTAGTCCATGGCCTAGCACCTTATAATCCCGAGCAAGAGGTCCGCAACCAGTGGCAACACCACACTATTTTGGGGTCAAGGGTTAACGGCTTTGTTTGGGGCTACAATCCTGCTCCTTAAAACTAAACCTTATCAAGTCCTTAACACGAAGAAGCTCCTACAGCCAAGATAAAGCCACGACTAGAGTTAGGGATTCCCCGGGCTTTGCATCGGCACCGTAGTCTCAGCCATATCTTGCTGCAGAAGCTAAGCACTGAATTCGCTTCCCTTGAGGAAGTAGAAGACCCCAACTCCCTGATGAACAATTCCCGCTAATATTGACTGCTTGAACGTAGACTCATGATAGATTCACAGGAGTATGCGGGAGTCATTCTTACTAGGGGGTAGGGAGATGCATGAAAGGGGGACCGGTTAGTTAGGCGGCAAATGTGATGCCTTCTTCGTATGGATGCTGCACTGAAAAAGTCCGTAATGCCGGGGATTGAAGTCGGGAAATATGTCCACTTTGGGGCACAAACTCTTTACACAGTTGCGCATTTGCGTTGTTTGGATCCCTCAAGTATGGATCCTCCTTGAAAAGGGTCCCCAAGCCCTTCATAACCCTTCGCCCTTAAATCCTGAAGCCTTATCACCCTCAAACCCTTCAAAACTCAGAGAGCCTAAAACTTAAACCCCAGACCTTAAAACCCTAAACCCTTGAAGCCCCAGACCTTTAAAGCCCCAAACCCTACTTAAACCCCAACGTCCATCGCATGTTCCACGCAACATCACAGCAAACCCTAGACCCTAAGCCCTAAGCCCTGAGCCCTAAACCGAACCCCCCAAAAAAACCGAAACCCTAAGCCCTAAACCCGAAATCCTAAGCCCTAAACCCTAAGCCCTAAGCACTACACCCCAAACCCTAAGCCCTAAGCCTTAAACATTACACCCCCAAATCCCCAAGCTTTTGCCAGTCCACGGCTCGGCTCAACCAGGGGTTGCGCCTGGGGCAACCGTTTTTCCCTAGGGGTTTAGGGGGGTTTAGGGTTTGGGGTTATACATATATATAAGGGCTATATAAGGGTTATATAAGGGTTCTATGGTTCTATAAGAAGAGATATATGGGGGTTATGTAGGGTTTAGGGGTTTGGGGTTTAGGGTTCGGGGTTCAGGGTTTTGGGTCTAGGGTCTAGGGTTCAAGGTTAAGGGTATAGGGCTCAGTGTTTACCACGGGTCCAATTGGTGAACATCAGCGGGCTGTGGTAGGGTTTGAGGGTTTAAGGGCTTGGCGGTGTAGGGTTCAAGGGTAATTTAAGGTACGGCATGAGGGTCCGAGTACTAAGTTAGCAGAAAGACTCTCGGGGTTATATAGGGAGGCTGAGGTGTGACCCATAGGGTTGTCCGCAGGTTTACATGAAACCCTAGACCCTAAACCCTAAACCGCGTTAGAAATCCTAGTACTACTCAGGGCATTCCACAAGCTAGGGGCCAAGTACCAAGTATGCTGTTTGGGCCCAGGTGTGTTCCTCTAGAGGTACTTCGGATCCGAATTACCTATTATCTAGGTACTTGGACCCATAGGCCCTCTTGGTTATGTTTTCTGGTGTTTCAGGTCCGGAATTTCATGGTTTAGGCTGCGCTTGGCTTGATGCAAATGGTCCTTCGGCTTGAACCAGGGACAAAGCAAGCGGCATCACAATGCACAACCACAGGGGCTAATGTAGGAGCCTGACCAGGTATATAATAGGCCTTGCAGGAGGCCACTAATCCCTGTATACTGCGAGGCCTGATTCTTGACCCCGGGCTCTCAGGGGGTGGGGCTTATAATGGGGTAATATCCTACAGTCGCTCAAAATCACAAAGATACATGGCACTATAAGCCTACTGAACAGAGAACCCCAAATTACACTGTAGTATTCTTTCCCACTACTTGCTTACACCCCAAGCCCTAAACCCTAAGCCCTAAACCCCTAAACCCTAAGCCCTAAACTCCTAAACCCTAAACCTTAGAACCTAAACCCTAAACCTTCTCGATATCTACTACAAGATTCTCAGAGCCAAGGATAGCTGGCGCCCAGCGCAACGACAGCGAGGAAGTTTCGCAATGCCTCAAAGCTGCCCGACTCTAAAGAGCCTAGGGTTGAACATGTTTCAAGGTTAAGGCTTGTGGGCTTAAAGTTTATTGTTTTTTGAGTTTAGGGTTCGGATTTTTAGGATTTTGGGGGTCTGAGGGTTTAAGGATTGAGGGTCTTAGTATTTTAAGGCTCCAAAGGTTTTAGGGCTGATGGTCTCAAGGTTTTGGGTTTTGTGATTTTAGGGTTTTGAGGCTCGCGGAGCGGGATCTAGGGCTGATCATGGGTTCAACTAGTACCCCCCTCTATAATACCCCCCCTAGGTTCCCCCCTTAATCAACCTTAATGAGGCTTAACTATCCCTAAATAACCTTAATTAAGGGGGTGAACCTAGGGGTGGTAGTATAGAGGGGGGTACTAGTTGAACCCATGGGTTGAGGGTACATTTGGGTTTCCACAATCGGGGACACACGCGTTCAGGGTTTCGGGTTTCGGGAGGGTCTATAAGCTAGAGTCTAAACTCCTAGTATGCCCCTAATAAGCCTTATAGTAGTCCCCTATATAATGCCCCATATAAACCCCTTTAAGGAGTTTAGACTATAGTTCATATAAGCAACATCAAGTTTCCTTGGACAGATCGGTTTGGTCTGCATCTCTCAGGCTTGAGGGCCTGGTAAAGGCTGCGGGCTTACATTCTGAAATAACCATTTTCTCCTGTTGGTCTTGTTCCAGTTGTAAATGAGTATGCTTTGGGGAGGGTGGAGGTGTCCTTATTATACCTAGCCTTCATAACAGCCTAAACCCTTGAAATCTGTGATTTGCGGGTTGGGCTGTCCTTATTACGGGAAGGGGATCATTCGAGTCGAGCTGCAAACAGTCCACGAAACCTAGTGCAATGATTCAGAAGGGCTTCTTGGCAACCACAACCGCTGCAATAAGGTCTTCATATGATCCATGTTTAGGGTTGAGTTTAGGGCTTAGGCAAGATGATTGGTAGGATAGTCACAGGATATCAATTCTCCTTCTTTTTGGCGGGGTTTTCGGTGCTAACCAAAACACGCATTTATGGTTTTGGGCGGGCCTGATTCCATTGCACCGGCCGCATAACCAGTCCTGGACACACTTCCTGAACCGCAAAAGTATGTTTTATAGGGCGTTTTAGAGGAATGTAAAAGGTTATATACGGATTTGCGCTTATACAGATACCGCAAGTATGTACGTGGCGTACCGGACTTTTGGTTGGCTCCTCTGGTTTTGACTACCTTGAGGTTCAGGTAACTCTAAGGAACCCCTCAGAATTTGATTTGCGCCCAAGAGGCTTCTTGTCAAGTAAAGGCCGCGTGGCGTTAGTCAGAACCAACTCTAACGCCTTAAACTATAAGCCCAAAACCTTAAATCCTAAACCCCTAAGCCCTAAACCCTAAGCATTAAACCTTTAACGGTAGGGCCCTACCCGCCAAGCTTGAATCTTTTTAGTCGCCAAGCCTTAGGTTGCTCAGCGGTTGCCTTAAAACCTACAATCCCAGGTTGAGGGTTTAGGCTTCAACAGGGATGAAGCCCTAAACCCACCAATTCGGTATGGGTTGCACTACCCAACCTGCCCCTCTATACTCTTTCCGGCATGCCTCCTCAATTTGGCTGAGTTAGGGTGAATCAGTTCTGGAATCTTCTCAGCCACTCTGCCCGAACACTACACCCCCTTGGGGCTACATGCTATACACTAAGGCTGCTAGGACTATTTGGGGCCTTCTGGGGGAAGGTTTGGGCTTTGGGGGGTAAAGTTTAGGCTTCCATTGTGAAGGTCCAAGAGCCTTAGGGAAGAAACCCTTGTCTACCCTAAACCCCAAACCCCCAAAACCCCTAAATCCCAGTGACCTGCCAGGAAGGCGCACAGGCAAACCACGTGGATGCGGAGGGATGGAGCGCCCTTCTTTGGGCGGCTCGCTTGGAAGGAGAATCGCATCGAAAAGAAATGGGTGTTTCCCCAAATTAGGCGTGCCTTCTGGGGGTTCCCAGAAGAAGGATTATAATTTTTGGGGCTCTACATCGGGTTGCCCTACTACGGAAATTACCACCTGGTTTACGGTTCAGGTTTAAAAGGGCGAGGACTGAGGGGTATATGGCAGAATAACGGGAAACCGAATGAACAAAAGCATGGAAATGCAATGGAACCTCTTGAAGTCTTGTGTGTAGCGCTGCTTGTGATTGTAAGCTTAAGCCGTATACCTTGTAGATTATATTGTGGTTTAAGGGTTTAGGGTTCGGGGTTTCCTAAACCATGGGTCTAAGGGGTCGCAGTTCGGGATTTAGGAAAAACCTGGATTCATGGTTTCCGCGTCGTACCACTAACTTCACTTCTGCCTTGTTCTAGTTTCGCCACGGTTGCACCATCAGAACTCGAATCAAGGACTTTGGCATTGCTGTGAGTGCGTAGAAAAACTGAGGGCTGAGGCCATGTGCCATGCAAGATGAAGCATCTAGGGTTTAGGGTTAGGGTTTAAGGTTGCAACCCTAAACCTTCAAATCGTTGAGTGTCATCAGTCGTTTGAAGAGTGCCAAGCTCTGATCTTCAGACACCCCCAAACTATATGTCTCCTTACAACAGCTTAAAGGGGCTAGTTAGGGTTTAGGGCCCAGGGATTAGGTTTTGGCGATTAAGGTTCCAGCATTAGGGAGTAGGTCAAGGTTTCAGGCATTAGGGTCTAGGGTTAGGACGAAGTTTTTAGCGATTAGGGATCAGTGTCTGGATGTTAGGGCTTTCGGTTTAAGACTCAGGGCTTAGGGATTTGCTTGGACCTTACTTGGATCCCTTAATCCTAAGCCTTAGTCCCTCAATCCTAATCCCTGAACCCTAATCCCGAAACCCTTATCCCTAAACCCTAAACCTTCAACCGCGACTTGTAAAAAGAAATGTGTGCTTCGCCGTGGATGGGAGCTGAGGCAGCGGTGCATGGATCGGAGCCTCGGCATGCAAAAGGAGGCGTCTTTATAGAGTTTAGGGTCTGGGGTCTAGGGTCTAGTGTTTAAGGTGCATGGTTTGGGGTTTTAGATTTTAGAGTGTAGGGTTTTAGGAACTCTAGGGTTAAAGGTTTAGGGTTGAGGGTCCAGTAGGGATTACCTGAGCTTTGAACTCGGTTGCAATACTATGCCACCCAAGAATCTGCCCTCCACGGACTTAGAACCCTTTTAGGCCTCATTAAGCTCTATATGTTAGGTGGGCCCCCCACCCTGTAATAGGCACTATAGGGGAGGATGAGGGTTATATTTGGGTCCTATTGTATTTGCTATTCTCATCTTACCACTATTACAGGGTGGGGGGTCCTCCTAAGCTATATGGCCCTTATTAACGGCTTATATAAACCCTCTGCAGCAGCACCTCTGGGGGATGGTACTAGAATCCCTTTGTCAGCGAGTGGGCTTTGCTTGTCCTGACCCCCATCAACCTATGATGACTTCCCTATGGTTGTTACATACTGGTCGGTTCCGCATTGGGGTATGATCCTCTTATTACCTTCAGGGAGGGTGGTTCAAGGGGAGGTACCTGGTGCTTCAGGGGATGTGAGGGAGCGCATCCCTTTGAAAACTCTATATGAGCCATAGTCCAAACTCCTTTTCCCCCCCTCCCCTGTAATGTAATCCCTATATAACCCCCTTCAAGGAGATTAGATCACGGTATATACAATACCAACGTACCCGTAGCATGGTACTTACCTTCCCTCCCGCACCCCACCTGGGAGGTACCTTCGGGAGCCTTTGGGCCTGCCGGGGAGGGGGTTTAGGGTTTAGAGATTAGGGTTTAGGGATTCTAACGCGTTTCTAAGGATCTCCTTCCTTGGGTTTAGGGTTTGGCAACCCCTAGAAAGGCGCTACATGGGAAGTATGTACGGAGATATGTATAGCCCCTTGCTTGCATGGAGCTCCATTTATCCCTCTTTTCCCAGAAGAGTCGAGTGGTCTTAAAAGCGTTTGTTTAGACTAGGGGCTCCATGTGAATTTCGGAATGTTTGGATATGCTGCTTCTACACAAGCCCGTGAAAATGCCTCCCGCACTGCTGAGAAGTGAGTGCTTGAATGCTTCTCTACATTGCTCATACAATCCTATCTAATCCCAATAGGACCTTATATCATCCCTATATAGCCCTACAGCGCAAAGGACGGACATTTGGATTAAATAGACCGAGCTAGAAGCCATCATCAAGGTCTCGGGTCACCGTCCACCCATCCTGCCTCGCATTCTGGCACTTCCTCGAACTTGCTAAGATTACGTTTTTAGAAACGATACGCACCTGGTCCATCTGGCGCCAGACATTGTGTCGCCTAAGCCCTATAAACTATCTGCCCCTTATAACAATCCCTAGGGCTCCAGTTACCTAAATGGGAACTGGGTTCTATGTACCCTATAGTTACATAGCCCAGGAACCTACTATTTAGGTAACTGGAGCCCTAGGGAATACTATTTTTAAATGTTTATGCGGTACAGTAGCTGGGGCAGAGCCTGGTCTCAGCAAAAAATCAGGGTTTCCCGGCTTCCCAGTAAGAAGCTGGGCATACCGTCTGAATGTATGCATGCGTCAGTCATATGTACTCTTGTATGTAGGCAGGTAGAGTTTAGGTGGCTTGCTCATGATGGTTTCTTCTGGCAGCAGAGAAGACATACATTTGGGCCTTCCCACGAAAGTGCGACACAAACTGCACGCGCAAACCTTGCAGGGTCGGGCTTTCGGCAAGGTCTTAGCGAGAGATTCGTAAGTCCAAGCTTCCTGGGAAGATGCCAAGGTGTCGCTGATGCAGCTGCTGTTCAAGTAGGAAGCTCAGAAGCCAAGACTGACTTGTGGCTCCATTCGCTACAGTTTAGGTGGTTATACCCAGCACTCAGGGCTTTAGTTTGCTGAGTTGTAGCCAATGGAGCCGTAGGTAGGGTTCAGGGACAGGCGAACGTTCAGAGAAGGACTGAATTATTTGGAAAGGCAGCTTCTCCCTTGTGAAGGGAAGCACAGCCTAGACCCTCCGACTACGCTCAAATTTAGGCCGACGTACCCATCAGTAGGGGCCGTGTAACCCCATTTGCGGGTACTACGAGAGTATTGAAAGGAAGCCAAACCAGGAAATTGGAAACAACTTGTTAAGGTTCAGATAGAAATTTCCATTTTCGTTCTAGAATTCTAGAATATATCTAATACAGTCTGTTCCATAGTGTGTCACTACAACCTGCAGACCTTTGGAAATCTACATTGGCCGTCATTTTCGGTTGGTGAGGCCATGAAACAGGAAAAGGATTCGGGAGTATGTCAAGGTCATCCTGCACATGGGTAATAAGAAGGTAGCGTGCTTACATAGATCCTTCATAAGTGTGGATGGAGGGAATCTTGCAGCACCCGTCACCATACCTTAAACCTTATACCCCAATACATAGCTGCAGCATTTGGGGGGATCCTAAGTGGTGCAAGATTTCCTCCATCCTCAGTATACCGGATCCCACCAGGTGCCGGTGGTTTACGGTTTTGGGGGTTTAGGGTTTAGGGCGTTGGGTTTAGGGTCAGTGCCCCTATCAGAAGAACCCACATGGTTATCAAGTTCAAGGTGCAGTCAGCCTTCGAACCTTCACCAGGAACAATCACACAAGCCTAAAGAGTGTTGCCTTCAAGAAGGTTATGAGGAGTGCACTTTGCGAAAATGTTTAGATGGCCCCTTGCCCAGGACTTGCATGAAGCCTGTGCAATCTAAACAGGGGTTTGGGTACACTTTGCTAGAAGATGATATAATATATATATATACACATATATATATATGGATACGGATACATAGGTACATACCTACCTACCTACCTACCTACCTACATGCATACATACATACGTACATACATACCTGCATGCATACGTGCGTACATACGTATAGATACATATGTAAGCGTTATACCGAAGAATATTTAGATGGCTCAGGCGGCTACTTGGCTCATGTTAGGTTTTTTTTTTTTTATCGCAGGCAGATTCGTAGCACTTCTCAAGGAAGCAAGAAACTTCCTGGAGGCCTGTGACAAAGATCAGGTGGGCGTAGAGTTCAGGAACTTTCCCTAGACTCTCTACAACACCGAACGATAGCTCTGAGCTAGTGGCTTACATTACACTCACTGCATCCTGGTTGCAGTAGATAGTAATCGTCATGTCAGCCCCTTTTTCCGACAAGATTCCTCCAAGCCATTCATGAGCTACTGGCAAATACGAGGACACCAGGGGAACATTACCTCTTAACTGAAGATCAGAAATTTGGGCCATGGCTCAAACCACAGCCCCTTCCTGATGGCTATTCAGTCGCTCATGGTGCAGGTACGGCGCCAGCACCAGCGTGCTTGAGGAGCGGGCCCATGTAGACTTACCCTCAACGCCAAGCTTGCTTACACACCATATCCCGATAAAAGCCCATTTTATACAGTCCTAGAAGTAGCCGCTGATGTAGGTAGAGACTTTGGCCTGCGGGATTGGGACTAGCACTCGGGTCCCTCATTTCTGCAGAGTGTCAAACACCTAGGTGAGCTCTGCATCCTTAAGCAGATAGCGCCTTTCAACGCTGAGTTGCGTTCTCATGCACAGTCCTCCAGTACACTGGGGATCCAAGTGGTTATAGTTCCCCTTAAGTAGATAGAAATTGGGGTATAAGTTATAAGAGGATCTTGTTCTAATATACCCAAAGCCATATTCCACCTACTTAAGAGGGACTATACGCAAAACCTAGTTTGGGCCTGGAAAGCCGTCAGGAGCAGCTAGCAACTGCTGTGAGTGGGCTGTTGGGAGCCTTAGAACTATAGTGTTCCCTAAGCGATTTAGGGTTTAGGGTTTAGATCCAGGGCAGCATCAACAATCAAAATCTACAAGAATGGTGTTAATGTGAAGGTCTGGATTTAAGAGGCAGGCTTTCTTCAGATCTGAACAACTTCCCCTTTCAATCCCCAGTCCCCAAAAGGTTCCGTATCAAAGTCTCAGACTTTTGCGGTGCGCTGCGAGGACTGTGCGTGGAAGGTGGACAACACCCAGCACCAGAACTGCAACTTGGCTTAAAGGATGGTTGGGCTCTGGTGGCAATGAGGGAATAGAAAGAAAATGAAAACCAAAATAATGAGATATATATGGACTACTATAAGGACCGTAAAGGAAAGCTATTGTTACACAGGCGTTACTAGCCAATATGAAAGGAAAAGACGATGGAAATTGCTATTTAGGTTTTAGTGGATGTTGTAAGTGCTATTTCAGTTTTAGTTTTCAATCACGCCCCACTAAGATCCCAAGCCCACAGCGCTAACCACGTCCCCCTGTTTATATACATATATACATGTATCTAATCC
Source organism: Symbiodinium pilosum (assembly GCA_905231905.1). Taxonomy (NCBI): domain Eukaryota; class Dinophyceae; order Suessiales; family Symbiodiniaceae; genus Symbiodinium; species Symbiodinium pilosum. Next base: position 22,498 of record CAJNIZ010021802.1, read on the forward strand.
CTCGGGTTCTAAGTAGAGTTATAATAAGTATTGGGGTTTAGGGTATATCTACTTGGGCCCCAAATCCCATGCATGCTGTCGACATTCGGCTATTTGAATTTGTTGGGGGAAGCCCCAGCAACCGCACCGCGACTTAGGATTCGCATAATCAATGGAATGGGGTGTACAATTAGGTCATGTAATATTACTTCCATGCAAGGTGCGGCTTAGTTGCCTATCTACGATTGGAGAGGTATATTGAGGCAGGATTTCATTGCGGACATGACTTGCTGAGTACATCTAAGCTTCCTTATTAGGAATGTTGCCCTGATCCCTAAACCTTGGACCAGAACAGGCCGTACAGTCCGGCACATTTGAAGTTGGAATTGGATGTTGCTCCCAAGTTGTTTGGGGGAAGGTAGACCCTAAACCCAAAACCCCAAAACCCTAAACCCTAAATCCTAAACCCTAAACCCTAGACCCTAAACCCTAAGCCCTAAACCCTAAACCCTAAACCCTAAGCCCTAAACCCAAAAAGCTTGCGGCTTCATCTTGGTAGCGAAAAACTCCAGATTGCAACCACCGTAGGTATTGGGTTTACAGAGAGTTCAAGCGTTTCACAAGGGCTATATAGGGATAATGGAAAGTAAAATGGAAACTACAGGGATTATAGGGGTTATATAGGGGTTATATAGGGGTTATATTGGGTTTATATAAAGCAACCTTTCCAGGAAAACATCGAATCTAATTGGTAAAGGCAGCGCTAGCACATTAAGGTCTCTGCACACCAGCTTCAGCATCTCAAGTCTAACCCGCCTGTTCTGGATAAGATCCTCTGCTCGTATAGTATACATTCCCAAAGATGTAGATTCTGCAGATTCCCAGTTCCCGGTAGCGAAAATCTGTTGTAAACACACGGGCACTTCTGAAAAAAGGTCGCTACTCCTCAAAAGGGACCCGCCATAGTCTGCCTGAAGCCACTTCATATGAATGGACCTCGGGTTTCCCTACTACCCTTCCTACTACCCTTCGCCTATACCACCCTCCCAAGATTCCCCTTGAAATCGTTCATGTTACTTAGGGATAATGAGGACAGATTAAGGCAAAATAAGGGCAACCCTGGGGGGTGTAGTAGAGGAACCCATAGCCTAAACCCTAAGCGCTAATCCTTGAACCCTAAACCCTAGACCCTAGACCCTAAAACCTATATAGCTCCATTGTAGCAGTTTCCATTTTCTTTTCCATTATCCCACAACGCACAAGGGCAAGTTTCAGAAGTACTCCGCGCTGCTGATGGAGCTAACGTGCCTCAGAGATGAGATTAGGGTTTAGGGTTTAAGGTGTGGGGTTCAGGGTAAGGGTTTAGGCCTGATGTTTATGGGCCCTGCTAACCACCTCCTATACTGCCCCCTAAGCTCCCCGCTACTTACCTTGGGTTTACAGGTTTTAGGGTTGGTAGGGTTTATGGGTTTTCAGGGTTTAGGTTTGAGGGTGCTTGGAGGGCCAAGGGGACTCAGCGAGTAGGTTAATAATGGGGATAGGTAGTGCTACTATATTTATATGGTTTATGGGGGTATTAACCTACTTGCTAAGTCCTTTTGAGCCTCCAAGTAGCCACCCCTTATACTATACAACCCCCTTAGGCATCCCCTTGATTAACCCCAATCAAGCCTTTTACGGGAGAACCTGAGGGTGAGGTTAGTACAGAGGGGGGTGACTAGAAGCTCTGATAATGATAATAATAGCTACCCCTGAGGCCCCCACCTCTATACTACCCCCTTCCCTCAAGTTTCCTCTTTTATTTGATCTTTCATGGTGAGCTAAGCCTACTTAAGGGGGAACCTAGTAATTAGCCACTCCCCCCACCCCCTAATCTCAAATATGTTCCCGCATATAAACAGTTTAGTAATGAAGAAAATTTAAGGTTGGGAGTGGGGCCGGGGGTGGTTTCAGCGTTTTTAACTAGTACAAGGGATTATTTATTGTACCCAGCGCAGCTGCAGTAGTGTTTCGCAGAATAAGCGTTGTGGTTCAAACCCGCAACCACGCCTGAAAACAAAACCCTAAACGCTACACAGCGTGTATTTCTCAGCATGGGAGTCCACTCAAATACCCATAGGAAGAGTTTTGCAGGTCCGAGGCACGAGGGGTTTAGGTCTTAGGCTTTCTAGCTATGACAAACCTTTTACCTGCGCAAGCGAAGATATGTGATAACCGCCGTGCAAACTCAAGCCGACTTGGAGGGTCAGGGGGATTGAGTAAGTGGGTTCATAAGGGGCATAAGTAGGGATACTATATGGGTTATAGGGGTTATTAACCTACTTACTAAGTCCCCCTGACCCTCCAAGTAGAATGCCCAAGCCCGAAACCACGACGTTCAGACCCCCCGGCTTCGCTGCAGATACTTGAAGACCTACCTTGAACACTGAAAACTAAAGCATAAACAATAACTCCTCAGCCCTGAAGCCAGACCTGGCTGTCAAACCCAGACGTTTCAAGGGTTTCTCGCCTGGTGTTATGCAGATGAATGAACCCTAAACCCTAAACCCTAAACCCTAAACCGTGACCTGCGACTCGGCTCCCACCCAAGATTTTTGTAGCTGAGCGGTTTGAATTTCACCTTCAGGGCTTCAAAGACCTCGCTATAGATCCAATGGATATCCTCCTTGGGACTAAGCTTGGGCCTTAGGCCCTTAACCCTCTGTGATTCCCTTATATTCCCATTATAGGTACCTAAGCGTTAACACTTACTAGGGGTCCTAAGTGCCACGTAGTATCTCGAGGGGCAGGAAGTCAGCCGCTAGAAAACTCTAGGGACTTTAGGAGGGACCCCTTAATGCGGATCCCTAATCCCATTACCATATATAACCTTTATATAGTCATTATATAACCCCT
>CAJNIZ010021802.1:32666-77048 GCA_905231905.1 Symbiodinium pilosum
CCCCCCCCCCCACCCCCCGCCCCCCCTCCCCCGGTAATGTGTTTAGGGTTGAGAGTTTAGGGTGGGGTGTGTAGGGACTACAGAGTATTCCCATGGTGGTATATTGTACTATTTTAGGACTAGTTGCTATTAAGGGGTGGGGTTTTGAATGTTAGTTAGGGGAGTGGATTTTCACGGCTTTGAATTAAAAAAACAAGAAGGCTTTGGAAATACCACCCGCAAGCTCGGACCTCCTTACAGTCAGATGAGAGTTATCATTTGTTGCGGTCAATTGGTGTTACCCAAATCCACCAGTTGCTCAATACCACCAAAGGAGTTCCAGTTTCTATGTAGTGTTGCTCTTTTTCTATGTGATAGTCTCTGCATTCCAACCCCTAATCCGTTAACCCTTTACAACTCAGAAACCCTAAGCTCCACATACTAGACCCTTCGTCCCCTTAACTGGGGTCTTCTGACTCAAGGCCCAAAGAAAAGCCGAAGTGGTTAGCCTCGATGCCTGGGCCCTGAGTCCATGGCTGCTTGGGCATAGGGCTTTAGATTGTTTGTGTTTAGGGTTTAGGGCTCCGAAGTTTTGAGGGTACTACTTTAGAAGCTTGAAAAAAAAGCCTGAATCGTATTGAGAACCATTAGTTCAGACCTCTACAGTATGGCGAGTAGGGTTCTGGGTGCAGTCGTCGGGCTTTTTTGGGGGCTTGGGGTATATGGGCAAGAGTACACCTGAAGGGTTTGGGGATTCAGATACAGGCAGTACGGTTCAGGAGTTCAGGGTCGAAGAATCTAACGCGCATAGGGTTCAGACTTTAGGAATTATGATTCGACGCCCTTCCCCTAAACCCCAAACTCTTTCCCCCAAATAGTCCCTGTCCAGAAGGGCCGTAGACTTTCTGTGGACCTATGTTGTCTGCGTAGTATGTTGAGGGAGGGTGTAGGCTTAGCGCTCATCTTTGAGAAGTATTCCCTATAAACCCTAGAGTATCGTGAATAGTTGTCCTTCACACTGGTCGACCCAGAAAGTGACATGAGTCAGTTTAGTAGCTCTAGACCACGGCCCCCAGAAAATGCATCCTAAACAATTGAAAAGAAACCTGCCAGGACCTTCCTTGTACCCTTAATTGGGGATTATGGTCCCTAATAGTGGGTACTTAGGCCCTAATAGAGGGTAGGAGGAGGGTCTGGGTGAAACTCTGAACGTGAAATAATAGACCCCAGGCACTGGAAATCTAAATCCTCTACATCCCCATAATCCTTTAACACCCAACAAGAAGAAACCTACCCTAAACCCTGGACCAACAGGAGGGAGGGTGGACCGCCCTTCACTTTGCCGTGAGCGGTGGTTTCGTGGAGGTGGTGTCACAGTGCTGCCGACCGGTTTTTTGGAGGCTTTAGGGTTTGTAGTGCTGGCTTACCCAAGGTCCGCATGTGGGATATCATTTCCTGGCACTGAGAGCACCTGCATGGGATCCCATCAAGGTTCCGAGTATATCCCACATGGTCGTTTCCCTAAACATGGGGACCCCAATACAGTCCCCAAAATATTTTGGTTCTAATTATGAGTACCCTAAACCTAAACCCTAAGGGCATCCCTAATTCGGAAAGTCCCTAAGCCCTAAACGCTCTAAACCCCAAACTCTATGAGTACCTGGCGTTTTTGGGGTCGGGGCTTTCCCGCAGGTTCTTGAACCCTCAGAGTTGGATTACACCCTGCCCCATGGTTTCATGGCTGAGGGTATCCCTAAACCCTAAACCCTAAACCTAGCTCTCAGGTTCAAGGTTTACCCTAAGGGCCCAAGTGCCCAAATCATATGAGCCTTAGTCTAAACTCCTTAAAGGGGGATTATATAGGGGATTATATAGGGGAGTATTATAGGGCTTATTGGGGGGAATACTAGGAGTTTAGACAATGGCTCATATGGCTTCAGGGGACCTGAAACCCCAATATTTGGACGTCTTGGAGCCCTAGAGTTGGGGGTTTCCCAAAATTAGGGGTACCATATTTGGGGTCCCCATAATAAGGACTATAGTATATTGTGGTCTATATTGGGGTTCCCTTATTTTCGGAAATTACCAGTTAGTTGTGAATTTCAGCACCGGGGGCAGTACTTCTGCCTCAGTGCTGATTTCACGTCACTCAGCGATCTACAGAGGCATGGATGCCCAAGACCTAGGTAGGCATTTCACGGCGTGTTATGTGTTAGCGCGCCACGTTGCAAACTGAAGTCTCGTTGACGTGTTATTTTTCACGGAAGACCGCGTGATTTTTTCACTTGAAGCACGTGTAATGCATGAAGTGATGGCCCTGTCGCACAAATTGGATGTGAAATAGAGAACCGTGCTTCTATTGTGATATCATTACGTGATAAACAAAAGTAATTAGTGTTAACCAACCGGCGCGTTAGCACGGAAAACCTGCCTAGCCCAAGACAGTCCTAATGGCCTTCGTAACATACGCGCCCAAATTCAAACCCGTGCGGTGTAGGGTTCTGTGTTTCAGACCTATATGACCCAAACATACTATAGTAGTCTCCATTTTCCCATTATCCCTATATAACACCAATCTCTTATGGTAGTTTCCATTTTCTTTTCCATTATCATGTCCATTTGATTCTCCAGGATTCTCCAATATCAGGGTAATATCCTAAACCCTATAATGTTGGGTTCTGAATAGTAAATCCGTTTATAATAGTGAACTTTTGAATATTTAGTATCCTTACTTGTTCTGGGGGGGGGGTGTTAACATTATGAACCCCCCCAGTAGTAGTCCTGATACAGCACTTTGAAGAAATCTAGGGTTTGCATGTCAAGTTACGATTTCTTTTCGGTTGGATTCCCTTAGTGGAGTCAAGAACTCCATATTTTGTGGCCTCTGGTGCAAGCCGATGAGTGTGGAAAATTGTAGGCTTCGTGGTGGGTTGAGGGTTTCGGGAACGCGGCTTCTTATGGTTAGTAGTAAGAATATCGAAATTATATGAGAAATAGCAATAGTAGTGGTGATAGAAGCAGAAATAGTAATAGCAACAGGGTCTAGAATCTCACAGGTCTCTGGGCTCAAGGTTCACGTTTTGAGAAGGGCTATGATAGGATCTTGGGTCAGATCCCGCATACCCATAGAAGTCTTACTTAAAGTAGGAATGAATTGTCTGCATTTGGTGAGTGTATGTGGGGTTCCAAATCCCTAGGTATTAGGGATATTGGCGAATGGATCTGTTTCGTGTCCCAATTAGGGGGACAGAAGATAAGATCATGCCATACATCACCTCATATGATCCTCATGTACTCTTGCGCTCATCCGGTACACCGTTGAGGGGCCCGGTGCTCCCCCAGAAAACGCCCAACAAAGACAAAGAATTCAAAGATCCTCTGCTTTGAACCGGCCCTGGTACAGGTTTCCATGTTTGTTCTACGCCAAACCCTCTTCTTCATATGGTAGTTTCCCTGAAGACCCTCTGCTTTCACTGGCTCTGGTTACAGGTTCCCATGTTGGTTATACGCCAAACCCTCTTCCCCAAAATTGGGGGGCTCCAATATAGACCCCAAAAGACAGAAGTCCTCATTCTAGGGACCCCTAGAAAGGTACCCTCAGATTTTGGGAAACCCTAAACCATATAAATCCCTATACTATCCCGACAACAGTCTTTAAACCTACCCCAAGTTCAGGAAAGCCCCTAAACCTTAAACCCTCAACCCTGAATTGAAAACCATGCCAGATTGCATCATGCAAAAGCCGCCTTGAATGCGAGAACTTTCGAAGGACGGAATCACAGGGACGCAGGTGTAGGGTTTAGGATTTGGGGTGTAGGGTTTGGGGTGTAGGGTTTAGGGTTTAGGATTTCGAGTTTAGGGTTTAGGATTTGGGCTGTAGGGTTTAAGGTTTGGGGTTTAGGATTTAGGATTGGGATTTAGGGTTCAGGATTTGGGGCTTAGTATTTCGGATTTGGAGGCTTGGTGTTGAGGGGTTAGGTTAGGATTCGGGGGATTCCGGTTTAGGATTGGCGCTTGCAATTGGGAATCCGGGTTTGGGTTGCTCGTGTTTGGAGTTTAAAGTTTAAGGTCTATGGTGTTTCAGTTTAGCATCCGGGTCTGTAGGGTTGAGCAAGGAAGCCCAATACCTCAGCTGCTGGGGCACGCTCTGTTTTTGCAGGCACTTTTTGTGGACCGGATCTCTAATTGCTGGCTTACGGTGCACACTACCTAATACTTGTGGGGGGATGCCAAGATTTGGGGTTCTCAAAAAGGCCTCTTGAATATAACGCTCTATAATGATTGCAAGGGTGTGTTTTTTTGTCGAAGTCCAACTGCTTGCAGCCGAACAAAGGACTGGGTCTCAAAGAAGACCATATAAAGCAAAGTGTCTTCGGGTGGAACCTGAGTCTAGTTGAGTGTGTATTCCTTAAGCCATAGAGTGTTTCTGGGATTCGTGAAAAAGCTCCATTTACCAATTGTTTAATTGAGTCAGCCCTTTTGTTTCAAGGTAGAACGCCCCCTCAGTGCCCCTAGACCCGAATACCTAAAGCCTAGGCTCTATATGTCTGTTTGTGCAACCCTGGAAAGAGCCCAGACCTTAAGCAATAAGCCTTACAAATTCTTAGAGCCCCTTGTAAGACACCCCTAGAAGGGCTCTAAACCCAGAACCCTGGGCCTCCATATTTGAATAAGTGTCGCTGTCATGCAGGAGACTCACTTTTGCAAATGGCTGTGCAAGCAGACGATGTGCCTCGGCAGTATTGCCATATAACTCATCCTATACCCTAGATCCTAAGCCCTAAACCCTACCTTATGGTAATGTACTTTAAGTTCCTTAACAGCAGTTCTCCGGCTTGGTGGGATTACTTCCCACCAGGTGTCTGTGCCCTGCTTTACTTCGGGACTGGGAGTTGAAAGTTCCCCAAACGGCCATGTAGGTGTATGTAGTATAGCATGTAGGCCCCAAGGGTATCCCATATCACTGTTGGTATATGTTATGCAGTGTAGGGGCCCCTGGTACTAGATTCCTGTTACTGTACAAGTAGAGTACAGGGTATCCCTAAATTAACTCAAAATGATGTTTTGATGTTCAGGCTTCTATATTCGTCAAATGGACCTTTGGATTCAGCCAAAACCTCTAAGCCCTGAACCCAGGATTGATTTCAGGTGCCAGTTTAAACGCCAAAGCCATGCCCATGACATGTTCAACTCGGCAGGTTGAGTGTTGTGCAGTTTAGTTTAGGGTGTATAGGGCGTGTAACATGTTCCAAGGCATTACGCAATTTCAGAAGTCCATCCCCCTTTGCGGTGCAGCTGGGTTTGGGTCGTGGGATAGTGAGTGACAAGGGATGCCAATAATTTTCGGGGAATTTGCTAATATGTTGGAAGGAGTTAGGGAAGGAATGCAGGAAGGAATTATACAGACTATCTTAATTATTTTGCTATATGGAGAGTTTCACCGCTGATTTTGGGCACCCTAAACTCCATAATATGTCTCTTCATCACCCCTTTTTTCTCCCTACGGTGACAAGCCGTGCAGTCAGAGCTGAGGCCGTGGTTGAGGGGGGGCGGGTTGGGAGTAGGGGTTATAGGGGGACTATATGGGGATATTAAGGGACTATATAGGGGTCTATAGAACCCAACTAATAGGGTTTTAGGGCCCACATACTAAGAAATGTTAGGGTTTCGGTTTAGGGTTTAGGGTTCAGGGTTTGGGTTGTAGGGGTTTCGGTGCAGAGCGCACAGCGCACGAGCGCATGTGGCCTGCGTTGGCGGAAGTTGCCGCACAGCCCTGGAACCTAAACCTAACTCATGGTTATAGGTAGGGTTGCGGGCGAGTTTTGGGGGAATGTGGGTCCTTCCAAGTGTGGCATGCAATTCGAAATAGAATGTGGAAATGTGAAGATCAGTAGCACAGCCTGCAGGTTAAAGGACAGTCGTATGTGTGACACGTTCGTTGTGTCCCATCTTACTTTGGGCGAGTGCATGCACCACCACCAGGCATTTTTTTGGGCCGGTGAACATTCTTTGAGGATCTTCCCATTCTGGAAGATAGGAACTTGCCACCATGAACTTGAGGTAGGGGGCCCCTGCTGTGTTTCAGCACAAAACAATGTGGTCCCCCTCTCAAATGGTAGAAGAACAGTATTTTATACCCCATAAACATACTCCAACAAGTTCAGCTTTTACATGACAATCCCAATATAGCCCTACATGGCCCTGTTAACTTGTAATCAAGGCTATAGATTGAGTTGAAGAGATAATTCTGCTAATTACTCAGGCGTGTATCTTAGAGACAATATCCGCGACGATATAATCCCGGTGTCCATCTAGTTTTCCGAGTTCTTTCCACTAGTTTCTCCATGTTGTATCGGGATACTATCCGTGTATACCAATGTACACTCCATGTACGTAGTCATAGACCCTAAACAACACGTCAACACGCACTAGGGGATTGCTGGAAGAAGGCAGCTGCTCCACTTGCATTCTTTCATTCTTTACAGATGATCTTCAGACTCCATGTTCTAGATAAGCCCTATACCCAGATCCTGAGCCCAAAGCCTAAAACCTAGTTTTGACAGGATGCTCGTACACTGCACCAAGGTCATGCGGCAGTGTTTAGCCTAAGCTCTAAGCCTCAAATCCAAAACCCGAAACTCTGGACCCTAAACCCCAAACCCTAAACCTTGAACTTTGGTAAATCCTGAACTTTGAAGCCTAAACCTTGAACCTTCTAACCCCAAGCCCTAAATCTGCTAAGGCTTCACGCTGCACCTGCATCCTGCACCCTCCATTATAAGCCAGAAAGCTTTCAACATCAGAGTATAGGGTTTAGAGTTTAGGGTTCCGGGTTGAGGATTTAGGGTTAGGGTTCAGGGTTTAGTGTTTAGGGTTGAGGCTTTAGGGTTTAGGGTTTATCCACCCCAAAACCAAGGAGAAGGGCAAAATTGCATTAAGCATCTACCTTCCGTGACCGCTTCTGTGAGCCGAGGCATCTCTGTGCCAACTCTTGCTCGCGTCCTCTACAGAGGCATGGGGTTTAGGGATTAGGGTTTAGGGTTTTGGGTTTAGGGTTTAGGGGTATGCAATTGTCTACAAAGTTGATTCTGCTTGCGGAGTAGGTGTCGGGGTTTTGGTTTGGAGGGGGGGATTCTCTTTCGGGTAAGGGTTTAGTGTTTAGGTTTTAGTGTGTTTCAATATAGCCCCTGTTTAATCCGCTGTCTTGATCCGCAATTTGGGCCCTGTAGAACAATACCCTCCGCCGATAATTCTAGATTATCCCAGATCCCGAAAAGGAACAAGTACTGCATGCTAAGTACAAGTAGGTAAACCTCAAACCCAAATGTTACTAATTTTTCAGAGTCTGGGATCGAAACTGTCTCCGCTTTTAAACTTACCTTTAACACAATTGTTTCCAGAAAGGGTTGCTTTGAATCTATGTTTTTTGCCAAGAGCACGCACTACTACCCAAGAAGCCTCTGTTATACAATACCTGTATACTCCTTGTACATATACACACCCTAAACCCTAAACCGCAGTACACATACATATACTATATACATATATATTCATATGCACACGCACAACAAGCAGTTGAGATGATCTTTTTGTGGGGGGCCAGGGCAGATTCAGATTGAGGTATAAGAGTTTTTTTCAATTGGTTTTTTATGGTGTAGGGTTTTGGGTGGTTGTCAAAATTATGGGCCCTTTTTGGGTCCCCATTATAATACGGCACCTAATATTCAGGGTACCCAAAAAGGGACCATGATTTTGACATCCACCCTTTGAGGGTTTAGGGTTTCAGGTTTAGGCTTTATAGAGTTTATTGTGGAGCTAGTTACCGAGGGTGTCATGGTGGCAGCCCTAGGGTTAGTGCCTCGGGATTAAAGATTACCTGAGAGTTTAGGGCTTAGAGGTTTAGCTTGACCCAACAGGGGTTGAGCCAGAACCGTGTTGAGCCGTGGCCATGCCATTTGGGGTCAGATCAAATTTTAAGCGGAAATTTCCTCAAGGGTTCCAGAGTTGTATATCCTTACGCGATTTAGGGTTTAGGGTTTTGTGGTGTAGGGTTTGTAATTGTACCCCCTAAATAGAGTTGCCTTAATATGGCCCCCATATAGCGCTTGTGTGAACCCATGTAGTCCCCTAGCGTTCCTTAAATGAGCAGGGACATAACCCTATAGGGCCACAACCTTTAACCCTTGACTTCGGGAATCCCAAAACGTACTAGGGGCCCATACTTCCAACCTTAGATCTTGATTTTGGGAATCCCCAAATGGTAGTTGCCCAACATAGACAGACCCCAAGATAGATCCCAAAATACTACACAATCCCTGTATAAAAGGGAACCGAAAGAGGTACCCTTAACAGGAAACCCCTAAAGCTTCCTTGGCCGGAGGCAGCGGATGAGGCCTCAGAGACGGCGGCGGTTGCAGCCGCACGTGGCTGTGCCACTGGGCCTTTCCTAAGCCTAGGCTCTGGTCGGTTTCAAAAAATGAAGGTCCCCTTTCGGGGACCCCTTTTGCTGAGGATTATAGAATTTGGGGATTACTTTGAGGATTATGGAATTTTGGGGTTTATCCTGGGGTTCCCCATTGTACGGAAACGACCATATGCCGTATGGGTTTGTAACCCTTAACCCAGGAATATTCCGCAAATCATGTTAGGGATCATCGTATGATGTAAGGTAGATGTTTAATGTAGCAGGTTCCTGCAGAAGTGTTTGGGCCCAAACTACTTAGTATCGAGGTACAGAGACCCTTGTACTCCAAACCCTGAACCGAGCGCAGCCATCATCTACATGAGCGCAAGGACTTCACAGTTTGCGAACTGCATTGTTCCGGTCGTACAGGATTTTCCGCCCTTCCCTAGATCCTTGGTGAACAGTCACTTCTCAGCTGGTCCTTAGGATTACGTAATAACAGAAAAACAATGTTCAGGCACCTGCTATTCTGGTACCAACATTACTCCCCTCGCCTACTAATGAACCTCCCTACCTCCCAAGTAAAAAACACCTTGCAATAGGGTACCAGTATGTCATGGGGGGAGTTTATGTTATTTGGGGGATAGTGCCTGTCTACGTGTACATGCTTAGTGCTTCTTGATTGTTTGCTTGCCAGAGACTCAAATTGATGATGGGACTTCCGGCAGAGGGTGTCTGCAATTTCGGTTGTACCGTGCAGCCTCGAAACTGTGACGTTGGGTGCTGCTAGACGGCGTAAGGCGGAGGAACACGAAAACGCAGTAGGTGTAATCTTTGCAAGATAAATCACTTCGCAAGTAAAAGCAGGCCTACTCGTCCCATGCCGTCGGTGCGCTTCTTACAATTGAGGGTATTAGAGATTTCAGGAGTGGATCCGCTTAATAAATGGTCCTGTGTTAAGGGTTCGGGGTTTGGGGTTTAGGGCTCCCCGCCCCAATCCACCCCAACATCCCGTAATCCACCAGCACAAAAGGTGGAGCGAGGCTGCGGGGGTGGCCCACAGTTCCTGCAACAGCAACACATTCCTTCATTCCGTATCATCCGTTCCAGCAAATTTCCGAATAATCAGCAGAAACTTTCCCAAAGGGTCCATGTAGGTATATGGTATATACTTAGGGCCCAAAGGGGTTCCCATATACCTACTTTAAGGCCCAAGTATATCCCATATACCTACATGAACCCTTTGGGTTTCAGGGAGAGGGGGGGAGTTGAGCCTTATCATGATCCTTGTAACCCCCATGAAACGGTCTGAATATTCATGTCCCCATTCCCCGTCGTGCACCGCAGTAAGGTAAGTATAGAGTCCCCCTTAAGTAGATAAAAAGATGGAATTGCCGAGATCATCATAAGATCCCCGCATACCCTATATTCTATCCAGTTGAGGGAGGCTATAGCCTGTAGGTCTTTCGAGCAGCTCCCAACCAGGTGGTAGTTTCCCTAAATAGGGGAACCCCAAAACAAACTCCAATAGAATCAAATACTTTCTAATCGTTATTATGGGGAACCCCCAAAAAGGTACCCCATTTTTTTCGGAAAGCCCTAGGTAGGCGGATCTTGCAGCCAAAGCAGAGTTTCTTCCCTTTCGCTGAGGCAAAAACGCTGCATGCGCTGTTGATGTACAAAGGGGATCCGCAGGCCAATCCGCCAATCATTTAGGGTTTAAAGCTTAGGGCCCCCCTAAAGTAGATAGAATATGGATTTGGGTATACTATGATAATGAGATCCCTACCCCATATTCTATCTACTCAAAGAGGACTATAGAGTCTAGGGTTAGTGCCAGGGGGTCGGTTTATGGCTTGGGCGCTATGGCTTAGGGTTGCAAATGTGATAGTAGGTTAGGGGATCATGCGCAAATGCCAATGCCTGGAGGAAGTGAAAACTGGCAATGCTGCGCCATGAAGTTGTTGCACCATTCTGCGGGGCATCATAGGGTCGGTGCCCCGTTGGGGGATGCACTGTGCAACGACTTAGGGTTACGCTGCTGAGTTTTGAAAGGTTAATTATGTTGGGTTGCTTTCAGGGCTTAGGGCTTATGCGTTCTCTTGAAAAGGCTTTAAACTCACAAGGTTGGGTCGACAAGGCCTTTGAGAAGGCATGGAACACGATACATGGGAAGTTCTGTAAACTAATTGGGACATGGGCCCCTATGCAAATCTCCCCCGTTTGGGGAACTGTAATTTATGCAAAGTCCCGCTTCATGACATATACTGAGCTGGCAAGTGTTCAGGGGCACGGAAAAGCCCAAGTTAGCCCTAGGTAATGCCAGGTCCTATAGTTTCTTATGCCTACGAAACTAGCGTTGGTGTTTCAGAGTATGCTTACCTTTTGAAACGTAAACTTGGTCAGCTTGAGCCCATCGGGCGCTTTTTGTGGCCCACAGCCACTTATAGTCGATCGGTGGACAGCGCAAGAATAACAGCGTGCATGGCTTTAGGGGTATGGGGTTGCATTGCCTTAAGCTGATGGGTTCTGCGCTGCAGTTCATCAAATTGGTTTTCAGAGGCCGCGCAGGCTCTCACGGGCGATAATGAAGACCAGGCAAGGAGATTCCGAAGTAACCTTTCCCTATAGAACCCCTATTGAAGCCCTATTTAACCCCTGTATAATCCCTTTATAACCCTATAGAATCCTAAACCAATGATGCTCTGCTTGGCAAAGCTGCAGCCGGAGCCACGAGAATTTTTTCACGTGCGCTAGAAGCGGTGCCGAAGGCAATCCAAACGACAGCGGAGGGCAGCCAATCACCTGCCATTACCCAGTTTAGGGTTTACGGTTTAAGGTGTAGAGCAGGATTGCATTGGCAAGGAATCAGAACCATTCTCATGCGCTGTCTTCCTGACCAACACGAAGACGCTGCATTTTTCAAATGCCTCCGGCGTGAAGAAGAAGCTTCCCAAGGACACATCAGCCCTGCAAGTCTTTCCCTGAAGGCTCATATGACCTTAACCTTCCTGATAATAGCAATACTACTAATAGAAATAATGTAAACGCAGGAAAAAAAGGCGATAGTAAACGGACCCTCACATCATATAACCTTAAAGCCCTAAACCCCAAACCATGATCCGTGCCACGGGTGGGGAGTACTTCTTTGGCAAGCTAAGGAGTTTCTAGGGTGTAGCAAATGTTTCCATGTGAAAAGGTGTAAGACTACAAGGGGACTTGTACATCCCAGGGCTACCAGAGAATCTGGAAACTCAAGGTAAGCTGCCATCAAAAGGGAAAGCTGTGGGGTTTGGATCCCATTATGAGGGTCCAAAAGTCTTCGGATACTTTTTACTTAACCCTAAGACCTGACTTAGTTCAAGATCCTTAACAGCAACGCAGGCAAGTAGTGACCAAGGTACAGAACCGGAACACAGGTTGTCCAGAGGCTCCTTAGGGTTGTAGGGTTATGCAAAGGCAATTTAACGATGTTGTACAAAGGGCTTCACGTTTCAATGTATAGAGGATATACAGGGTTATGGGATTATCACCACAGACATGGAGAATCACAAGGAAAAGAAGACTGAAGATCAAATTCAAACTGGTTTGAAACTGGTTTGTATAGGATTAATGCGGACTGGGGTGCTTACAGGCTCATGGGACGTAGCAGTTAGGTTATGGCGAGGGTTTCAACCCATTTAGGGCTTTAGATAGCCTACTTGCTAAGTCCGCTGGGCCTTCAAGTATGGAACACTGCCGATGCGTCACGCCACTTGTCTTGAACATGTCTTCTAGTATTGTCTCAAAGCCTTCGCCCCCCAAGCCGCAAACCCGTCATCTCTCGTTTCCCAGTAATGTAAAGCTGGTCTCTAATAGCTTCCAACGCGGAACCCATAGCCCTAAGCCAGAACTTCTAATCCCAAAGCCTACCCTAGACCCTAAATCCTAGAGCACCACCCCACCTTCGGTTTGAATCCTCAAAAGGCAGCGGACAAGGATGGTAATTCACTCCTTCACCTGGCAGCTGCCCAAGGCCCCTAGGGTTTAGGGTGTAGGGTTTAGGGTTTAAAGGTTTAGGGTTTAGGGTGTAGGGTTTAGGGTTATATTGGGGTTAGACTGGGATAATGGAAAAGAAAATGGGAACTACTATTTGGGGTTTAGTGATTCAGGATTTAGGCGAAGGCTTAGCGTAGCGCTTAGGAATCCAAATCTATACACCACGCTTACTTTGGGCCTTCAACTCTATGAATGATTAACACCTACTTGGGGCACTCAAGTCTTGAGTTTAATCAATACGTACTTTGGTCGCTGAAGTCTATGGATGTACCTACATGTTTGGGCCATTTGGATCCCTAGCCAGTCTACAGACGTTCCATACGTTTCTTGGGCTATCTGGATCCCTAGGGTACTATGGGCATTTTGGGGTTAGGTGGAAACGTTTTCAGGGTTGCAGACATTCTTGGTTTAGCGTGAAAAAGGTAGCCCTAAAGCCTAAACCCTAAACCCTAAACCCAACGAGGCCAGGCCTGATGTTTAGGGGCTTGGGCTTCGGGAGTTTCGAAGACACATCCTGGGGATGGAGCAAATCTCGTACCACATCAGATCCCCAGTATACTCTAAGTCCACGCCATTCAGTTCAGGATTGAGGGTATAGGGTAGGTAAGGTGGTGCACGATTTTCTCCATGGACAATCTGTTTTCTGCCCCAGGCCTTGTTCCAACATGGATGAAGGCAGGTTCTACTAGCTATCAGGGATGCACATCAGAGTCTGGAGTTGTAGACGAAGTAGGATTTCTAATCAGGGTTTTCAACAATTTGGGCCGGGGGCGGGGTGTTCTTTTTTGTTGGTGGGGGGGAGCTCCCTGTAATAAGGATTGTAACAGATTGGGGTCTACATTGGAGTAACCGTACTCACGGAACCGGTCATGTCTTCGGCAGAGCATTTGGGATCGCAGGAACTACGTTTGCCAGGAGTGTTCGGGCTTCCTGCAGGTTAAAAAACAATTCACAGCCCACTTTCATACACCAACTTGCTGGTCCCGAAATCCATATGGGTACCTCAAAAGATCGGAGTCTCTCACAATATCCACAACATGGTATAACTCTTCCGATGGAGAACCCCCCCAAAAAAGAGACACCAAACTTTCTCGAAACCACTATATGTATTCTCCAAAGCTGATAATGTCGGAGGTCATGCAAATGTGATCCGCCTCCTGGTAAAGCCGATGCCACCTTTGGAGAGGGTGCGACATGCAGCTCGTCTACTGCAGGGGTCAAACTTGAATAGGGTTTACGGTGTTGAGATTGGGGCCTGGGGTTTAGGTTTTTAGGGCTAAAGGCTCATTATTCTATAGTTATGTCTGCGTTATTCTAATGTACATTGACCACTGCTACAGATTCCCCAGGCCATTGAGCATAACTTCATATTCTCATGCCAATGTGCCGAGCGCTGCGATCGTGACTGCATTGCTGTTTATTTGATTTGTGATGTTCCGATCGTCTTCATGAGTGGCCTTGCTGCTTAAGTATGCTCAATGTGTTTTCTTCGGTTCGCCGCCACGTCATCAAGACTCCAAGACTCCAAGCCAGTACAAAGAAATTCAGACAGAATCATGCGCCTGCTTGGCTACATCGACAAGGCGGATGCGCCACAGGTGTGCTCAAATCAGACAAGCCTTCTGACATGATGTCAAGTACAGTATACCATTTCACAAAGCTCCAAACCTTGCACCACCTACAGTACGCTGTGAATCTCCGAACGCTTGGAGTTAAAGATAAATAAAGCCAAGTGATGTCTCTAGTGCATGAGGGTTGGAAGCCAAGGAGCATGCCTTGGAGTCAAAAATGTCCGGCTTCGACTACGAAGATGCAGCGTCTTGCCGGCAGGGCTTCATGATGGATGGGGTGCCCCTACACCCTTAGCCCTAGGGTTTAGGGGTTTAAGGGTCTAGGGTACAAACCCTAGGTTGTATGTGGGCGGCTTGAGGGGACTTGTAGAGGATGCTGCAGAAGTTTGTGGGCGGGTCTGTTGATTGGCCACGTTGAAGGAGCATATAGGGGTTATGTGGGGGTCAGATGGGTAAATTTAGGGATATGTATATAAATGTGTGTATATATATATATACAGATGTGTATGTTTGCATCTCTCTCTCCCTTTATATCTATATGTGTATGTGTATATATATATATACATATATCTAGATTTATGGTTGAGGTTTTCCAGCAATTGGAGCGCCTTCCTGTTAGTCCTTTTCATCAGGATTGGAGTACACTGGTGTCTATCCTCCTATATCTGAAAACTACCGCATCAATTTGTCTTCAGGCTTGCGATTCATGGCTTAGGGGGTGAAGGATGGGGGCATCAGCGGCGCAGATCGAACTAATTCACATTGGCCGGAGGCTGATCTTTTTCCGCTTTTTGGGGTGCACCCATGCCGGGACTTAAACCTTTCATGCTGGGCTGGTATTGTCCCTGAGGATCCAAGTTTGTAAATACGATTAACTTGGGCACTACACTCCATGAAGAAGTCACAATTTGGGCCCTTCCAAGTTGAGTTCCAGGGCGGAAGCTTTCTTGTTGGGGGGCCATATGACCGGGTCATTGTTGGACTTACTTCATCATGCTATAATATTAAAAGTCAAGGGATGGAAAGTCAGAGTTTGCTTCGAAGCTTCTCGACAAGAAGCCGCATCAGGGGGATGCGAGCGTATAGTAAAAACGCTGGTTTACGTGGAAACTTTCTTTCAGACCCTTATACAGACACCATAGTGTCATAGAACATACCCGAAGCACCGTTGAACTATCCAGACCATCACTTTAAACTTTGAACCTCAATCCCTGTTCTATTCCTATATAGCCTGTGCATCCCCCTTTACATCGACCCTCCCTTGGCGTCAAAGAAAAAAGGCTGAAACTCCAGACAACAAGGTCCAACAAAAGCCATTACTATACATGTTATTGGGGCAGCTTCAAGATTTTAGGCCCCAAAATCCTAAACCTTAAATCCGAAATTCTAAGCCTAAACCCTGAATCCTAAACCCTAAAACCTAAACTTCCCTACATTACAGAAGCGTCTGAGGCAGATGCGGCGTCCGTCATCTCCGAAGCGCCGTCCGGGGATGTAGCAGCCTGAGGTAGGGTTTAGGGGTTTAGGGCTTAGGGTTAGGTATTAAGGGTTTAGGGTTTTAGGGTTAAGGGTTTAGGATTTTAGGGTTTGGGGTTTCAGGGTTTAGGGTTAAGGTTTTAGGATTATAGGGTTTGGGGGTTCAGGGTTAAGGGTTTAGAATTGTAGGTTGGGGGGGTGTAGGATTGTAGGGTGTAGGGTTTAGGATTGTAGGGTTTAGGATTTAGCGAGGTACCCAGACAGCCCTATCTCTCTTGATTAGGGAATAGACCCCTAATATGATTTAAGGTATCTTCTTGAAATCCTAAAACCCTAAACCCCATTTTATAAGGTATCTTCCCTAATTAACGGATGTCGGCTTTCTGGGTAGGTTGAGCGCCGAACTTCCAAGCTGACACGAGGTGTAGGGTTTAAGATATACCCTGCCGTATGTCCAGCATTTCACATATTCCAATCGAAAATATATGTATATATATACACACACTTATCTCCCAAGTTCCCCAATTGCAATTATGGAGATTTCTGTACCATGTACTGTATACGACTTCTATACCATGTGTATAGCGAATAGGTATATGTATATGCACACCGTGCTGTAACATCGCCAGGCATCCCTTGAATCGTATATTGCGCGGAGGTTTAAAGTTTGGACTTTAGAATTCTTACCCTGTGGGCTCAGTTACTCGTCGTATAATCCACCTCGTTCTGACATGCCCCTACTATAAGTCTGTTCGACCACCAAGAAGAACCCTGACCCTGGCAAGCCGCAAGAAATCAACAATGCACGGGACTGAATCCATTGCCAAGATTACGGCTCCTGATTCCTTGCAAGGTCTTTATACTATAAAGTACCTCCAATAGACCTCAAAAATGATAGGTACTTACTTTGTTGATTTAGGGCCCTATAGCAACCGCCGTTGCAGGCAGAGGTAGTGCTACCTCAGGAAGGTCATGTTTCCAAGCAATAGGTTTTCGATGCAGCAACTTGGGACTTGTAAAAACTAGTTACAGCAATTGGTACAAACCCTTAACCCTAAACCACAACTTGGAGCCTGTAAAGACCTCAGTTGCGGCACATGGTACCTAAAGCAGTGCTTTTGGGGTGCTTGGACCCCTTTAAGCCGTCCTTAATGACCTCACGATCTTCTTCTAAGAGCCCCTTGCAACATGTCTGGAGGCTTTCAAGCTCACAACCAGGAACTCTAGGAGGCTATCACCATGAATACTTGGACCCCCTACGTAGGTAGAAGCACGACTGTTGTGACTATTTGGGGAGTTTCGGGCAAATATTTCATCAACTTCTGGGAAACACGGAGCAACCTCCTCTCAACAACGCATCCTCACATGTCTGAGCTGGACCGAGCTGCTTTGGATATATGGAAGCCTTTCAACATAGTTCCTACAAGCATAAGCTCCACTAAACCCTGAACCCCTAAATTCTAAAGTCTTAGGGATGCATAGACTAGGCATGCCCTTCTAGTCCCCCCAAAAGCTTTGGCATCAGAGAGCCGCCAATTTACATACAATCCCGTTTACAGGACTTTCCGCAGTTAGTCCGAGGGAAAAAGGTAGCATGTCCTAGGAATCCGAATAGCCTGAGGCAGATATGGGTGTTTCTCAAAATTAGGGGTACCCCTTTACGGATCCCAATAATAAGGGTTCCTCTATATTGGGGTACTCCAAACTTAGGAATCTAATCTACTATTTCGTTTACAACCTGCAAGGACCCCAAGAAGAGGTTTTCACAGACTTAGTCATGGAGCCGCTGGAATGGAGCACGTAGTACCTGTTACGCAGCTCCTTTCAAATTTTGTTACCTTTTTTCGGTGTACAGTAAGGCATTACAAGATACAGGCATTTCAGTATACACCCAAAAAATCCTAACAAGTAATTACATAGGCGGCTTTGGACACTTAGAGCCGGTATAGAGGGAGACGATCCGCCTCGGAACTGGAGCCGCTTTACGGTTCAGTGTTCATAGGGTTCAGGGTTTACAGGGTTTACCCTAAGGCTCTTGGACCCTCAAAATTAGATCCTAACCTTAGCCCCCAAAACCCAAACCTTCCCCCAGAAGGCCGCAAATAGTCCTAGGAGCCTTAGGGTAGCACCCTTAACCCTGAACTCTAAACCTTAAACCCTAAAACCCTAACCCCTAAACCCCTAAACCCTAAACACCTAAACCCTAAACCCCTAAATCCTAAACCCTATTTCAACCACTTTGCAGAAGTTTGGCTTCAAGGCATCCGACGGCGCAGCGTCCACAAGCTCCAAGAGCTCCAGGTGCTCCAGGGAGTTAGGGTTTAGGGTTTAGGGTTTAGGGTTTAGGGTAGAAATTCCATAATTGGGGTTATATAGGGGACTATATAGGGTTTAGGGCTGTCCCTAAGGGTGCAAGTAGGGTCCCTTTAAAGGGGTTGTAAGGAGATATATGGGGAGTATATAAGTCCCTAAGGGTCCAAGGACCAGGGTTTAGGGTCCCTGTTAGGGTTTAGAGTTTAGGGTTTGGGGTTTAGGATTCAGGGTTTAAGGTTTAGGGTCTAGGGTCGGGGGACTAGTTAGGGATATATGGGGAGTATATAAGGGTATATAGGACCCAAATAAAAGGGCT
Source organism: Symbiodinium pilosum (assembly GCA_905231905.1). NCBI lineage: Eukaryota > Dinophyceae > Suessiales > Symbiodiniaceae > Symbiodinium > Symbiodinium pilosum. The sequence continues at coordinate 50,764 of CAJNIZ010021802.1, forward strand.
TCAGGGCCCAAATATTATGATATTACTGGTGTTTGGGCCCTAAAATGCTATTATGTGGGTCCTTGGACCCTTAGGGAGTTATAAAACCCTATAGTCCAAACTCCTTCATAAGGGGGTTATGTAGGGGTCTGAACTCCTTAAAGGGGGGTTATTTAGGAGAGTAGGGATTACTCAGGGGCATACTTGGAGTTTAGATTCTTGTTCATATGGCAACCCAAATATTGTGACAGTAGAGGGATATGCTGCACTGTGTTTCGTAGAGATGTTGACGGCTTTAGGCTGGCTGACCGACGAAACCCTGCACCGTACCATAATTCATAGCGTTGAGGTAAGATCCCCTCTAACTAGTCTACGGTGCATAACCAGTGAGTTTTGCTTGTACATGCAGGTCGTTGTTTTTTGTTCGGACTGCAGGGCTTCTGCTGAAGCTTGGGTCCGCTTTTTTGGCATCAGCGCGGACTTACCATGGAACACAGCTTCAACAGGTCCTTCTGTCTGGGTTCCCTCCATTGGACAATGTCCCACTTAGCATCATGTAGAATTCTGGACACCAAGAGCGGCACTTGCAGCAGCGCTAAGGGGCTCCTACGATGCGACTAGTGGCTCAGAAGCTTACCTGGCCAACTGGCCACACGACAGGGGGAAGCCTTTTTAAAAAAGATTGCATCCGCCACAGGATGAGAGGGTGACGGGCCCGTGCGCTTTCGGAATGGAGCGTTGGGGTGGGGAGCTGCGGTGCGGTGGGGTGGGCGGGGGAGTGCTCATGTCAACTCATGCAGTTTCATACTGTTTTGCAACACGTCGCTGCAGCTGAATGTTAGGTTTTTCAACGGGCTTGGGTAGCATCCTGGCGAACAGCATGAAGTGCTCTAAGCCCGGCAGAGATATCCCTAAGCCGCCAATCCTCAACCCTAGAGACTCTGAAAGTTGAATCTCTCAATTACCTGGACCGCAAAAGTAAAATGATGGCCTTAATGGCTATGATTATGGGTTTAGGGCCATTATTTTACATACTTTTGGGGCTTAGGTACTTGGTAAATGGTAAGGAGGACAGACTTAAGGACTGCCGAAACTTATCTGTACTCTTGTTCTAGATTCTCTATGTACTATAGTTATGGCAGAGCGTATCTTAGGTATGAGGCCTCCTGATTACCCTCAAACATGCCCCAAAGGCTTCCAAGTATCTATGCTTAGTATAAGCCTTATACCTAGAATTCTATGAAGGTTTTCCAGAAATGAGGGTTTGTTTCTTTGAGGGCCCCATCATGAGGATTATCATGCCTTCAGGTCTATAGTTTTGCCCGTTTATGGAACTTACCATATAGATAATAGAACCCTTCGGCACCCTGAACTCAGCACCCTAGACCGTGAACCCTAAACTCACAACCCTGAACCCTAAACTCGCAACCCTAAACCCTAAACCTAAATTCACATCCCTCAAAATCCCCTCTGGGCTCATGACGGTCCAGGCAGGGCCGCCGGCCCAGCAAGACGCTAAAACCCAAAGCGTTGCTCGCCGGCAATTTCTTGCCCTCTCCCAGATCCCCATAGTAAGGATTCTGGAATTTTGGGGGATCTATATTAGGGTCCCCTTGTTCAGGGAAGATACCATTCAGTGTTCAGGGTTTAAGGGTTTTGGGGTTTAGGGTTTTAGGGTTTTGGGGGTTCAAGGGTTTAGGGTTTGTTTAGGGTATCCCCTCCCTTCACCCCTAGGAAATGCATACTAGAGTCATAGGAGAATGGAAAAGAACATGAAAACTACTATGTTGTTCCGAGTTCTAGGCGACATTATGAAACCTCCACCACCCTAATACTAAATACTCCCCATGTGGTATACTATAGAATATTCGGAATATGTAATATTGGAGGGAGGCGATTAGCACTAGTACAGGGATTATGTAGCAGTTTCCGGAATCAGGGTTCCCCTTGGAGGGGTCACTGTACCAAGGATTAGTAATGAGGGTCCACATTGGGCCCCTCCCATGTATGATCATACCGAGTGACTAAAACATAACTCCACCCCCCAAGAATGGAGACAAGAAATGACTTGAAACAACCCTAAACCCCTAAACCCAAAACCCACGCAGGGATTCTAGAGATTGCTTTTGGGGGTTAGGGTTTGGGGCGTTTATGAATCTTAAGAGGCTTTTGGGTAATACCCAGGCCCCAAAATGTGGACCCTACTAGAGTCATATGATAGTTAGTTGCAGAATCCATTTTTTCTGGAGGGGGGAGTTGGGTTAGTCCCCTTTTAGGGCTTGTGTTCAGGGTTTGGGGCTCAGATAGGCGCGCTTTCACCCCCCCACCCCCAAACAATAACTATTCCCCCCAATATTAGTATATAATCACATGATGTTACTACACAGAGTAGTTTTCATTAGGGATGGCTTAGTTTGGGGAATATAGAATGTATGCAATTTCCAGCTGGTTTGTTTCTATCATATCATATAAGCCTTACGTCGCCTCATCTTAGCCTAGGCTCCCCAAATAAGCCTAATATACACTTTGGAAAGGTGCCCACCTAGTAACTCCCCAACTGAAAATTTCTTCAACTAAGCCCCAAACCCTTAATTCTAAACCCCTTTGTGATCAATCCTAAAACCTAGTCCCTAAACCTTAAACCCTATAAACTCTAAACCCCAAACCTTAGATCCTAAACCCTCAGCCCCTGAACCCAAGTCGGGGCCAGGGCGCAGGCTGTGCTCATTTTGCCCAAGTGTAGTTTTGCTAAAGAGGGTTCAGGGTTCCACAAAGAGTTTACATAGAGTTTAGAGGGTTAGGGTTTAGGGTTTCGGGGTTTTGGGTGTAGGGGTCCAGGAAGGGGGTACCCCACTATAGACCCCAAAGTGCTATACTTCTCAGTAGAGGTATTCCCAAAAACATTGACCTAATTTATGGCAAATACTGTGCCAAATCTCACAAGGCAGGCAGGTCCAGCGCAAATCTTGCAATCTCCACATGAACGGACCATGATCTCCAACAGAGGCCCCTTCATGAGCTAGTTTTGTGAGCCGAGTTAAAACGTAACGAACCAAAGCATTGTCACGCACTATAGGGCCTACAGCCTGACGCACAAGTGTGTGAGGATTACTCCGCACACCATGTTCTGCATAGCGGCACGGCGGTGTTGCAAGCTTCGGAAAATTTGAGAACTTGAAGCTGATACCAAAGGATTTGCTTTCAACACAGCTCACCTACTGCATCCTTCAGTTGTTCATGTATACATCTCTGTGAAACATGTTGGAAGGATATCGCATCCTGGTTTCCCCTAACTCCATGTAATTAGAAGCTCACTCGAAACTCTCTCAACAAAACTTGAAGCCTGAGCACTTCAGATTGATTGGGAGTTTATCAAATGTAGCTCTATGAAAATCTTGGTGCTTAAGACCCCGTAATAGTACTCGCCACGAGCCCCGCTGTTCCAAGAGTTCGATCAACTTGCCCCCCATTAGACACTGCAAGAACTACCCCTCATCGCCGCAGACTCCTCGCACTGAGCGCCTTCGCTGGAACTATAACATATGATATTTTCAAAGACGGGTCTTAGTGGATTACTCTCCTAGACGGGGCAATGAAAACGGCACGTGGGGTCCATCCACTACTCCGCAAGATCTTTGTACTTAAGTAAACGAAAGGCCTAGTAGCCCAAAACTCTCGCAGTGCCAATGTCAACCCTACAGCCCGAACCCTAACCCTAGAGATCCAACTAGCCCAAGTTTAGGACCCAGTGTAGGTAGTATTTATAGATTTGGATAGGGTAATTACCCAGGAAGCCAGCACGGAAGAGTGTGAAGAGACCGACTGCCTCTGCCGCGCTGTCAAAATTCGAGCAGAATTTATGTTCAGGGCTCTGAAAACTTAGGGTTTGGAATTTAGGGTGAGGGTCTGAGGTAATTTTATGTTTAGGGGTTAAGGCTTATGGCTTTTTGGGATAGCAGTTTTTGGGGAGATGTTGGGGTGTAGGGTTAACTAGGGCCTTCAGAGTATAGAATATTGACAAATCAAGCTCTAGATTCGGGTTTAGCAATTTGGGTATGGTTTAAAAACAATTCCATGTTTCGGATTTAGCGGAAAGCTTGAGCATGGCTGAAGAGAGATTTTGCAAGCCTCAAGCATGGGTAGATGGCCTCACTACCAACTTTTGAGGTTTGGGTAGAGTTTTTTTCTGTCCATCTGTTCATGTGCTGTCCGGTACTGGTAAGAAATCAGTAGCCATTTGCAAGCATCGTTTCTACGTGAATTTCAAGCTACAGCAGAGGGATGGGAGTCTGAACTTGAAGGCCAAGAATCCTAAGTAAACTCAAGAAACCTGAGCCATAAGCTTGACACCGAAACCCTAAACCCTAAAAACTAGACGCTAAACCATGAAACCTGAATCCTGAAACCTAAACCTTGCATAGGCCAAAAGACTCCTCCAAGAAGACTTCTGTCCATGAGGAGAGGGGTCTAAGAATGCTGTTTGTGAATGTGATGATCGCTGCGCGTTGTGGTCTAGGGTTTGGGGCTATCATGTGGGAATCAAAGTAAGAGGGGGTTTAGGTTTAGGGTTTAGGGTCCAGAAAAACATACCTGCCTTACGGATGTTTAAGAGTAACGCGGCGGAATGAAGAGTAAACATGCGTACCAGCGTACCATACTTGGGTGCATTGGGGATTCTGTGTGTGTGTGTGTGTGGGGGGGGTGGGGGTGGCTCATTACTTGTAACCAGCCCTTCTCTCCAGCTTAGGCACCAGAAGGTTTCTCGTGCGTTTGTCGAAAGCATGGTACTTTCTTGCGGCCACGTAGCAGTCCGCCCCTAGTCTTTGATGTCCTCACTACAGACCCCCGCTTCCGACAATTGTTTCTGCTTTACAGTCATGAGTGATGATGACAAAGGAGGTAACCCATATGGTAAATCTAACATGGTCCTCAGCTTTCCCATGTGGATTACTTGTGTAAGATACGTCAATGTAGCTTCTGTGTAGCCTCGTCGAAATTATTCGGAGGGTCCTACTACTCCAAAGGAGGCTATATGCTACCTTCGGAACCCAACGCGTAAGATGTTGTAGGAATCACTCAGGATGCTTTCACACAATGCTCGGAATATGCCTTTTCAAACTAGAAAGGGACGTTTCACGCCAGTCGTGTTCAGCTAAGGTGCAGAAGATCAAGGTGGGGAAAGGGTGCCGCTCTCAGCAGTAGAGGTTTTCTTCGGGAATCCGTCAGAAAATCCACTCCAGCCTACAAGACCTTGGAAAATCTTCCCAAGTGAAGTCTGCAGCCCTTCTGCATTCTCTTGTTCTATGTTCCACGTGGCTATTCTTCCATATCCCCTTCCGGATCCCTATGGAGGACGTACCCCCTTGTAATCCCGATCATATGGTCTCTGCGAGTGCCCGCAACCGTGTTACTATTGTGGTTATTCGTAGCAGTAGTTGGACTAAAGCAGTAGTGTTAGGATCAGTTACTGCAATTAGTACCATCATGAAGAATAGTTTTGGAAGATCCCAAATATCAAGCAGTGGTGTCCAGCCTAATCAGGGTGCTCAGCTTTACCTACCCATGCAGTGGCGTTGTATTTCTCCATTGCAAGTCAGCTACAAAGAAGAAGGCATAACCGGCATGTGGGTAGTTGCAAGTCCCAGAACTTGGGTGGATGTTGAGTACTGCTGTTGATATGAGGAACTCGGCATGTCTTCAGTATACAAGCATTCCCTGAACCCTAGACCCCTAAACCCTAAACCCAGAAGTTAGGGCACCTTAAGTTAAAGAAAAAATGTGTCAACCGTAGTTCGGGAGTACGATTGCCAGACCCACGCACTATCACGCGCTGAAGGGGATGCGCATGTAATGCGGGGGCCTAGAGAATTGCAATTATCATGCTCCTAAATTCCTGGTACAGTTTTGGTGGAAGGTACTTAAAAACAACCTCAATCCCCCACATTACTCCAAATCTTCTACAAGCACCGGCAGACGCTGCACATCCAAGCAGGCAGTGTTCCAGGTACAAGGTAGCCGAGAGAGTTTCAACACCTCCCAGCTACCACCACGGGCACCAGAAAAGGTTGAGTGTCTTTTGCTGACCCAGGACTCAGATTTCGCCAGAGGAAGCACAAGCTGTAGGCAACTTGCTGATGCCACCTGGCTGACACAAGATTTGTTGTTGTTCATCATTGTTTGTGCCAGGTCATCTATGTTGAGGATTGGAAGTGACAATGCATCAAGGGTCGCTCCGATCACAACACCACACAGCCCTCGTATTACTATTTCAGAGGCTTTTTCTGTATCTCTGACTATACTTATTACGATGATTTTGACTGAACTATGACTGTTACTACTATTGTTACTTAGTACTATTTCTGGTACTATGATTATCCTTAGTACTACGACTACTGCTATTAATTATGATGTTTCTAGTTTGGCAGTGGGCCTGGAGCGTCTTTGTGTTTGCGGCCTTCACAACCTACGGACTAGTACTGTAGAAGTCTAAACCTAAACCCTAAAACCCTAAACCCTAAACCCATTTACCAACATCATCCCCTCACAGCCCTTGTACAGCTAAAGGATGCTAAAGATGATCATACAGGGGCCTAAATAATTACCAATATTATTGGGTTGAGGGTTTAGGGTTTAGGGATTCCCAATATTAATTCTGGTCTATGGTACCTCAAATGGACCTCAACATGATATCGGTAATTATCTAGGCCCCTGTAGTATCCCCCAAACCCCTGTTCCAGCTGTTCAGGGCTCTACCGCTCTACCTCACAATTCCTTTACAACCCCATGTCATCTCAGTTTCCATTTCCTTTCCGGTTGATTCTGCACAAAATCATGTTTTTCAGGCCCCCCAGCCCTGGGATAAGCCCTGGGCCCTACACATATCTATAGATGCTTGAAGTAACTTTCCCCGTTATTCTACAACACCTTAAAGAACCTGGCAAGCATGCTTAAAGGGCAAGCTTAGACAAATCCTGGGGCAAGCAGTTTACGGTTATGCTGGATGGTCATCTTGCACCAGTTATAAGGATCCCACTGGAATGTAATGCTGACGGTATGAGTATGAGTTATATATGGGGTCGGCAACTTTTCCTTCGCCCACCGTAAGACCGCCAAAGCACGAGGTGTTTGGGGATAGGTGTTCAAGAAGGAAGGGCCCTACAAGGTACCCTCTAGTGGCAGAGGCGGTAGAAACTTCAAGCCAACTTGCCACCTGAACATATTCTAAGGTCCTGTCATGTCCTATCTAAGGGCCCTGAGGACCTATACTACAGCCTTCTCGTATACTCCACGAGTGCCCATGCAAGACGCACCACCTCGGGATACCCTGTGTATGGGGTTAGGGCTTCAGGTTTAGGATTAGGATGTAGGGTTTAGACTACTTTAGGCTTTAGGGTTTATGAGCCTAAAACTATCCAAACCCGTGAATCCAGAAGATTCACAGACTTAGTCTGCACTATGTCTTCGGATACGGAATCTGATTCGAAGGGCTCTCCTCAGTCCAAGCAAAACTTTCGGTGTCTTCCCAGGGAAATGAGGGAATACATTATAGAGGGGTTAATATAGGGATTACACAGGGATTATATTCCCTTATTCCTTACTAAGGCCCAGTAAGAAAAGAACACATAGGAAACATCGTGAATGCTGAAGAACCCTAGACCCAAACCCTAAACCCGAAGCCCCAAACCCTAAACCCGACATCCTAAACCGAACCCCAAACGTTAAACCCTAAATCCTAAACCCTAACCCCGAAGCCCTAAAGTTCAAACCGTAAACCCTCGGAACCGTACACCCTAAACCCCTAAATCCCAAACTTTATACCCTATAAGCCCTAAACCATTAACCCTAAACCCAAATCTCAACCCTATAAACCCTAAACCCTGCAAGACTTGGATCCTTTGGTTGTGAAGGCTTCTTCGGGCCCGAAAGATGCGAGTTGCACTCAACGCATCCCCGCGCGAGCCTGAGGGTGTAATGCGAGGACCTAGAGGGTTTAGGCTTAGGGTTGGGGGGTTTAGGATTTAGGGTTTTAGTGTGTAGGATTTAGGGTTTAGGGTTTAAGGCCGCTTTTAGCGCCCGATCGTCCCAATACAATCTCTCCGGGACCAGTATTGTGGGCACAACGGCTTTGTCCTTGAGGAACACAGTGGGACAGATATTGGAGTCTTCCTCTGCTTTGGGGCCTGAAGTGGGCGAACTCAATGTACTTCTTGCAGGCTCCTTCAGTTCAGCCTGCGATGCACATGTCTCGACTACGACGCCAGGTGGTGCTCCTTTTCCTGGCACAGTGGTCCAAGTTTGATTGGGTGCAACTATGGGTTGAGAGAAGATGGCGCCAGTTGGGTCATGTTTTGCGATGCCCCCAACGCATCTTACACGGCAGTCTATTTTTTGCGATTATCCAATGCACCCTGACAAGACCTGGATCGTGGCATCATTTGCTCCAGTGGGGAGTGCTCGGAGCCTCACTGACAGACAGGTCCTACAGCCTCCCAGAACTTACTGCAATTGCCGCTAACTGGGGCCAATGGGAAGTGGTGGGTGATCTATGCAAGAGTCTGTACCAACTTCAGGATCCTTTTGTTCAGCAGGTTGATCATATGAAATTGCGTGATTGTTTACGCTTGAACTGTGCTTGGTATACGGGATTGTATGTCACAGCTTCATTCTCAGCAGGGCGCTATGTTCTGGAAACAGTATGGCTTGAAACTACTGAAGGGATGCAATACTTCACGCGCGAGGGTGAGGACCTGATTTTCGTAAAGCGGCATTTCATTACATGGATGGGTTATTACAGGATGGTATGGAGTGGCGTGTCCTTGGAAATCTTCTGCACTGCTGATACATGGGATTCTTGCTTGGTTGTATGGCATAGCCTTCGCGAAATCCTCATTTCCGAGTATAGTGTAGTACTTAGCTTTCAAATTGTCTCCGCTGAGTGGGGTCGTCGGCTTCTCGTTCTGGGCTGGTAGCGCTCAGTGCTGATCTGCCTTCGGGCCTCGTATACGGGCGTGGACCTCAGCAAGCCTGCAGCAAAAAGGCCGCTGTTAGCCTCTTAAAGGGGTACGAAGGGGCTATATAGGGGTATATACAGGGTCCAAGGATATTATCCCAAATCAAGTGATCCAGAATCAATGAATGGAACAGAAAATGGAAAATGAAATGGACACGGGAATAGAGGCTAACATGCGGATCCTAGATTCCCTGTAGATTTGGTACAGGGTATTGTTACTGGAAATATGGTAACACCTAAGCCCTGAACCCTAAACCCTAGACATAAACGATGGGTTGTATGATTGGGGCAAAGAGATTGAAAGCTTAGGGCAAGCGTGAGATTTGCATCTGGGCTGAAGGCTCCTACAATACGTAGAGGATAACGGTGGCGTTCCTAAAATGATGGGCCATGTTGTGCGTGGCTATCGCTTTGCAGGTAAGATATCACATGATAATTTGTGGTTTGAACTAAGACCCTGCGGGCCAGATCTACACATTAATCATGGATCCTCCAAACTCTGGAGGCCAAACCCGAACACCCCAACCCTAAACCCTAAGAATGTTGGAAGATTCCCCTCCGCCTAAACATCACCCCGCAAGAGCGGTCATGTAGAGTTTATAGCAGAACGGAAAAGAACACTGGAAACTGCTGTATTATAAAAGGTTCAGGGTCTAGGGCTACGCATAACTTTTCAGCAACCTAACCCCATACTGCACCATGTTCGCCATGTTGTGTTGGGGGATTTTCCTTACTAGAAGGGGAAGGCGTTTCTTGGAGTTGTGTTTTGATACGTAGGTAAGGCCCACGTAAGTTAGGCATTAACTATGGGCTCAGAGCCTTATAGGCTCCCAACTAGCACCTGCGTCCATGTTACTTGCAATTTGCGCTTCCACCAGGTTCTCAATTGCACATTTAGCCCCTAAACCCTAAATCCTAAGCCCTAAATCCTAAACCCTACACCCTACACCGGGGTCTGTCATTCGTTATTCTGTTGCTTAAGGCCTTCGCCTTTGCCCGTGGCTGCATTGAACGAGGCACGACTTGCCGCACCTTCTACCCCAAAACGGTCCATGTCGATGTGGGGAATAGCTTGCAGGGGGTTATATACGGGATTAGATGGCGTTCAGGGCTTGGGCCTGGGCACTAAACTCCTTGAGAGAAGGGGGTTGTATAGGGGATTATACGTTATCAAGGGATACTCGTAGTATAGATTTTAGTTCATATATACTGTATATATACTTGGGCCTTCAAGTGGCTATACAGCTATGTAGGAACCCGTTTGGGCCCTAAGTTTAGACAATATGATATAATTAGATACATGGACCACTTTTGGAAAGTCAGGGTGCCTTTCCTCCGTTTTGTGCCATTCTTGCCATACTTCTGGGGGTGTGCATTCCTGGTTTGTTCATCCCATACTATACAGGAGCAGTTGAGTGGATTTCATTGTCTCAGATTTTCGGGCGTCCAAAACTTGGATTGATGTACCTGCACGGCTTTGCCCTGCTGGTCCAAGTACCCATATGAGTTATAGTCTAAACTCCTTAAAGGGGGGATACATAGGGGATTAAATAGGGGATTGCTATAGGGGTTTTTGAGGGGGATACTAGGAGTTTAGACGGTAGCTCATATAGATTGGTTTTTGGTACCCAAAGGGATTCAGACTTAGTGCGTGGTGTTTACGCCTTAATAGTATTTACATTACCTCAAGTGCCCTAAACCCTTGTAACTCCTCTGTAGTCAAATACTAAAATTCACACCCACCCTGACAACAACATGTGCCCCAACACGCGAGGTTTTTTGGGTGGAACATTTCATGTTTGGGGTGGAAAGTGGTTAATAAAAGAATCAACGGGTATCATCCTTCCTTACCCCGGTCCCTACACTCGGGGTCCCGAAGCCCGACATGCATAAAGTAGGGGCGACCCATGTGATTAGGATGGGGGTTTCGGGTGTAGGATTCAAGGTTTGTAGGGTTTAGGATAGGGCTTTGGGGGTCATGTCAAGCCATGTCGTCCTGTCAGTAAGTCAGGATGATGAGGGGAACCTGTCAAGTACCTTAGGCGTCTGATTTGCCTTGGCACCCAAAAGTCGAAATATTAGCTAACCCTAAACTCTAAACCCTAGGTAGGAAAAGCCTGGAAAGCCCAAAGTATAACCAGTCAATCTCCTATACCTCTCATGCGTCCGCATATGGATGACACGAGTGTTCCGTAGTATTCTAAAACGCGATGTAAGCCCTACACTCTAAACCCTGAATCCTGAACCCTAAATCTGAAACCCTACATGAATGAACCCGAAATCCTAAACCCTAAGCCTTAAACCGCGTCAGGCACACCCTCACACAGGCCTGACGCCACTGGCGTCGGCCATTTCGCATGGTCAGATCACTTTGGTGTCTCCGCCCGGAGCCCAGGGTTTAGAGTTTAGAGTTGAAGCGTTTATGCTTTAGGGTGTAGGGGTTTAAGGCTTAGGGGTTTATAGGGGTAGGTATGCACATATATGTTCATACAAAAAATACATGTACTTAATTATTTGTTGAGATGTTACCCTTAGTTCCTGTATATAATCCGTAAAAAGACAGAAAACGATTCATTTTGTGTAGGGCCGGCAAAGCTACTCTGGTCTAGGGCCCAGTGATCTAGTTGACCATGATGCATGCCAACTTTATCCCAAAAGTGGATTTCCACAAATTAGTGTTCGATTTATTTTTTTTAGGGGGGGTCCCTATAAATAGGACTAAAGTACGTGAAGGTCTATGTACTTTTGGTCCGTATACATATGGAAACCTCCAAATTCTGCCGATTATGTACCACAACTATAGTCAACAAGGATCTGAAGGGAGGACTTGGTGCTTAGTTTGGGTTTTTAATTGGGCGGTCAGCCCGACAAACCCAAATCATCGGCACGGTTCCGGGTGGAGGGTGTAGGGTTTAGGGCTCGAGTGAGGAATCCTGGTATAGGCAACGTCTATGGAAGGGTTGACTTTTTTGTGCCTGCCGCTAGCGCAGCTTCTTCGCTAATCCCTACAGTAAGTCCTAAACCCAAGCAAGTTAGTTTTGGCGGTTTAGGGTTACGGCTTTGCACCGTACATGGGCTCTCCCTCTGCCCAGCAGTCTACAAGCGACCCGTATGAGTTTCCATGTTCCTTTGGAGACTTTGGTGGAGTCTACACCCCAAACCCTATAATTATATTGAACCTAAAACGCAAACCCTAAACTCCGGTTTAGGTTTTAGGGTTTCATAGTCCGTATAGAGCCCCTGAAAGGCTGCTAGGCAGGGCCTTGCTTGCAGGGTCCGACTTGGAATACAACAACGGTACCTTGACCCCACAGGCATGTATTAAAAAATGTTGTGTTTAAACCATGTCTAGTCGTTTTGGGCTATGATTTTACCTACTTCTGAGGTCCAGGTAGGGGCTTAAGATCCAGCACATCGATGCTTTGGGGCAGGGGGGGGGGGTGGGGTAATGTCGAGGTTGGGTTTGTAGGGTTGTAGGGTTTAGGGTTTAGGGCTCATCAGAAGTTCGAAGCTCACAACAAGCCTGAATATTCTAATCACAATCATTTCGATCATTATTATTTCCTTTACTACCTTTATTCCGACTATTCCTACTATTACTGTTATTACATTCATTGCTACTATTATTAACAGTTCGTATTACTATTAGTACAGTTATTACTACTATTTCCTCGAATACAATTATTACTATTTTCATTCCCCCATCAAGTTCGTAGCTGTGTTACGAACAGCTGCCTCCTCGAATCCCAAGCTTGCCTCCTACTATACTTCGTAGAGATGCTGCATAGAAACTTGAAAGATCAAATCCCAAGCCCTATAGTCCCCTTTAAGTAGATAGAATATGGGGTACATGGGGAGTACTTAAGTGGGACTATAAGCACAATTCGTGACCATTTCTGCAGGCCACAGCAACTCGAGCCTTGACACATGAACAGACCGCACCCCATGGGTTTAGGTTTTAGGGTATCACTGTTCCGTACTTGGATTTTTCAAGCGTCTGGTACAAGGTTCTCCGTTTAGCCTTGTAATGTGTTCGAGGTTCGGCTGTCAAGTTTGTGTCTCCTTGGGGGAGTCAGCGGCTTCATGAGGACAAAATTTCTGGACGGGTGCCAACGCAGTCCAATCTCGTTAGCGTTTGGCTACATTCTCCATGGTCAACCCCAGTGAGGACTTGGACCTTAACTTGTGAAGCCATGATCGTCATGCTTACTTATTCCTTGATGTTTGCATGCTATTAACCTCGACCACAAAGTAGAAAAATGATTGCCAGCCCCTTTCAAAAGAGAAGCAAGCCTGTTATTCGAATTACACACTTCTGGGATTCAGGTAGTTCATGGGTTTATGTACGGTTCAGGGTTCAGGGTCTCGGGTTTAGGGAACTACGAAGATCATGGCTTTGGCGGCGTTTCGACGCTTGGCTCCCCGCAATGCGCGGCTGATCCAGACCCGGCCACTCATCGGACAGTATCACTGGGTTAGGGTTTAGGTTTTAGGGCTTCGGGTTTACATGAGCTATAGTCTAAACTTCTTAAGGGGAGGGGGATTCTCCAGGAGACCATTATAGGGTTATTGAGGGGGCTACTAGGAGTTGAGACTATTTTCTTCTTTTCCATGTGATTCTCCAATAGGGGTTGTTGAGGGGGATACTAGGAGCTTAGACAATGGGTCACATGGGCTTTATAAGTTACAACAGTGGAAGATCCAATGTACGAGAAAATTGGACATGACATGCAATCTACTGTTTTAGTTTTAGGGTTTAGGGTTCAGATGGAAGCTAAGTTTCGGGTTTAGGGTTACAGGGCCGAAAATCAAATTCAAGCGAATATCGAACATAACATGGGGACCGGGGTTGCATGGGCGCTTCGAGAGGGATGAATACCAATGTTATGGTGCACTATCCCGTATACAACAAGGATGTACAGTACGTTTGGGTTCCTATACTCGTAATGGCTTATGGTCTTCAGGTTTCGAGGAGTATAAGACAACTGTTCTCTTTGGGGCCCTGGTTTGGGTGGCTGGCAGGGGATAGTTAAAATAGGGTATAAAGTATTAGGGGTTGCAGGGCTTAGGGTTTGGGTTACAAGGTATACAGGAATGTCATCAGTGCATACGTCTGTATATATACGCATGTACGTATGGGATTCATGAGGTTTGGGGTCTAGGGCGGACGTGACATGAGCCGTTGTCAATATTTGGGCTAAAGCTCGAGGCCGACGCTTGCGGTTATAGGTTAGGCGTTCTGGGTGGACACCCAGCTCCTTCAGCTAAGTTCCTGTGGTTGGCCGTACAGGGGCTACTTGAACTGATGTAGAGATCCTTTTTTGCGCAATAAGGACGAACCGGTCGTTGATTGTAGGTTTACAGCTGTAAGTCTTGCAGAGGTGGGAGCTTTGATTGGGGTTGACAATGTAGGCTTCACAGCTTGGGCGTAGGATTACAACTAGAGGAGTCTGGGTGTAAAGTGCCAGGGTTTGGGGTTTTAGGCTGCCAAAACTGTGGTCCAAGGGAGGTTAGAGAGCTGATTACTAAGGGGCTTATCATGGGGGATACGAGTTTAGACTATAGCTCAAGTTAGGGGATACTTTTCAAGGCTTTTTAGCGGATACGTGGGGGTTTGATCGAGATCTTACGGTGGATTTACAGGGTTTAGGCTTTCCCAAAATGAGGGCTACCTTTTTGGGGGTCCTAGGCATAAGGATAGTATTAGTATCACTTCGGGGTCTACATTTGGGTTCCCCGATTTATGGAATGCACCAAGTGTTGCACGAGTGTCGTGTAATAAGGTAAGCAGGAGCGCTGCCTGTTCGAAAGAGGGCCAGGGGCTCCAGAAGCCTTAAATCCTAGGGTTTAGGGTTTAGGGGTTTAGGGTTTAGGGTTGAATTTTAGAAGGGGATGCTCTAGGTGGTTCTCCCCCACACATAAGAAAAGCAAGGTCTTGCAATATACTTATGAATATATCGTGCGATCACCTGGGCTGCGTGGGGGATCACCCAAGGCCCAAGATCCGCCCAGGTACCCATAGTTTAGGGTTTAGTTTAGGGATTAGGGTTTAGGGTTTAGGGTTTCGGGTTGGGGATTTAGGGTAGTAGTCCCCCTTGAATAGATAGAATATGGCTTTGGGTAGATTATAGTAAGATCCCCATATACCCTATTTTCTATCTACTTCAGGGCGACTACAGGGACTAGTTGCCCAAAGCATCAGGAAACTCGCAACAACCTCAACCAGACTTTGGTCTAGATGGAAAACACTTTGGTCTAGATGGAAAGGAAAATGGCAACTGTTATTACGCGTTGTATAGGGATGATAGGGTATATATTGAGGTAATATAATGGAAAACAAAATGGAAACTGTTATTATGGGGCAATTACTTTGGAACTGTAAACCCTAAGCGACGGGACCTTTCTGGCGACATGCTACAGGCTCCCTACACACTTTCGCGAAGCTTGGCCGTGTAGCCGGACGCAGCTACCCAACAGCAATTGATTCAGGGTTGCGGGTTTAGGGTCCTGGAGAGGTGCACTTCCAGGCGACGACGCATGCAAGCCTGTTGCAAAAGGGTCCTGGAGCATCCACTTGAGTTCAGTACCACGTTCTGGGCGTGGTGTGCGCAGCATTTGGGTTCTCCAAAACTAGGAGTACGTTTTGCGGGTCCATACAATAAGGACTATGATATATTGAGTTCCTCCTATTTAAGAACTTTAAGGAAACCAGCGCATGAACCTTGTCAGCAGCTTGGAGAGACTACTTTCCTAGGGTGAAGGCCCTTGGCATTGCTGCACACGCTGCTGCGTAGCCCCTTGCCAACCTTGCTTTGCAACGCATGCAGATGGTCCACATGTTGCCAACGCATGATGGTCGGATTGGGATTTTTATGACCTTGGCATGTGGATATCTGCTCCAGGTCTGAAAGGGACCAAGTAAAGAGGTGAAAGCTCCAAGAGGTTGCGTATGGCGCGGGCTTGAACTGCCCTTTCAGAGGCAAAGCCAAATTAAGAAGGCGACGCTAATTTTCCGTGAGCCACAGGTTATGTGGTATTCTTATGAAACTAGCCAAACCCAAATGTCTGTCTGCAAATGCGATTGCCGCGCGATATTGAGGGGCTCCTGAAAAACTCCTACAGCACAACCCCCCATGATGTTCCAATATACTACCCTATTATAGCAGTTTCCATTTTATTTTCCACTATCCCTACATAACCCCAATATACTACCCAATTATAGTAGTTTCCATGTTATTTTCCATTATCCCTCTGTAACCCCAGTATACTACCCTATTATAGTAAGTTCCATTTTATTTTCCATTATCCCTATATGGGGGGGTGTTCTAAAGGTCCCTGTAAAGAAGAGACCATTGGGAATACACTTCCTTAAAAGGGGGTCCTAGCCAAACAGGGAAGCTACACTATGGCCATTTGGGGGGCAGGTATTTTGAACAACTACCATATAACCCCAATATACTACCCTATTATAGTAGTTTCCATTGTATTTTCCATGATCCCTATAAAGCCCCTCTTGAAAAGCTCAACCAGCTGTGTGTCAGCAATCTACCTGAAGGCTTCGCCAACATAGCCCTTGCGATCTCCTCAGGGCTTAGGGGTTTAGGGTTTATGGGTTCAGGGTTCAGGGTTTAGGGTTTAAGGTTTAGGGTTTAGGGTTCAGAGGTTTAGGGGTTTAGGGTTTAGGGGTTAAGGTTTTAGGGATATCTAAGATTTTGAAACCGTGGGCCCATAGTATGAGTCCTTTACCTTGGGATCCTTGTGTACCTACTATATACCCTATATGTACCCTTTAGGGTGCCTAGAATCCCCTAAAAGGCCCCGGGGCCCATGTAAGGGCCCCATACTTCTAACCTTAGATGGTAAGCATTGGTAATCTAAAATAGCTTGGTGCCCGCACTTTTCAATTGTTTTACCGAGAAATCCCTTCAAACACATGGTTTTAGTTCCTACAAAAAAGCGATAGCGCCGTTGTAATCCAAACATTTTAACACGTTTTGGGGATCCTCAAGCTGTTTCTAGGTACCCCCCAGTAGTACACATTTTATCTTTTTATCTTTGAGTTTCTGTATAAAAGCTGAATATCAGGGAAAAGGGTACTCTCATTATGGGAGTACTGGGAACCTGGTTTTGCTAACTTTGAAGTTTGGATTTGGGCGTTGACCCGGTCTATTCGACATGGTTTTAGCCCTACAGCACTTAGCAATGCTTTCTGTATGTACAATGAGGAAGGGCCATGGACAAGAAAACCCCAGATCATGTGGTATTCTTATTGTGACCTCTTTCGTTAGAAATGTTTTGTTGCGTTATAGAGGGGGCTTACCAAGAAACTTGTTTAAGTATAGGCAATCTTATATGAAATCTATTTCGAACTAGCGGGTCCTTGAATTTCCAGTCTGTCGCTCAACTGGCAGACACCATGAAAGACCCATGACGGCTAGCCATGTCAGCACCCACTGCTGCGATCTACAACGCGTGCAAAGACCACAGTGGGGTCACTACTTCATGCTGGAAGACTGTGCCCCCTGCCAGAAGGAGCATGACGTCAAACATGCAAAATATGGGGCTTTCATAATTGCCTCTATCATTTTGAAAATTTTTGAGGAGTATTGTATAGCATAATTATGAGGGGATCCAGCACCTTAACATTGCTAATTTCTTAGGCCCCGACACTAATGAAATACCACGGGACTGTAGGGAGCTCTTCTTGTGAGAGGGAGCCATGCATGTGGCTGCAGATATGGCAGCTTTGCGAGTATATTCGCCCTCCCAATTTCTAGAAATCGCAATTCGAAGTTGATCCTTCAGAAAGTTGGTGCATCATGGCTGGTAGGTGTGGCTCATTCTGAGGTCATGGTAACAAACAATGTTTTGCTTTGCATTTTGCTTTCTGTCCAAAAAGAGACGCCTTCAATAACCAAGACTTTGTTTGAATGGTTTTGTTTAGACGTTCTGAAGCCGCAGGACTCAGCTAGCAGGGGTTTGGCATGTGTCGGTTTGATGCGAGGTTCTGAAAAACGAGAGACTTGGGTACCCAAAAGTTGCAGGGCTATGTAGGGATTCTAGGGTGGTTACGGGCATCTGATTAATAATCTGATTGATAAATTCAGTGTATCAGAAGCGTTTAGAGGAGTGCCCGTTTGGGTCAACGTGCACTCCGTGAATCGTAGGTTCCTTTGCCTTTCAAGTGCCCACAAGACCATTCCAAAACAATTTGTGATGACAGGTGCTTGTCATTCAGCTTCATGATACCTTTACGGCGATTTTGCCACACCTGTATGCGAATGCAAGCATGATTGTTTTTCAGTTCTGGGCGACTGCGGTGCATGTAGTAAGAAGCTTCCAGTTTTGCACGACGCGCGCACCGAGGAGCCCCACATTTTTGTCCCTCCGCCAGTACAACTTGTATCAATTTGTTTGCAACAGCCCGGTATCGACGTGGCAGTGCATTCCGGACCGGGTTGACATGCTTCCAAGCTTGCAACTTCAGACTTTCCTGCATCCCACATGCCGCAATTGCACGTCACTATCTCCACTGCTTGACGGGGATTCAGGCCTCACATTTGGTGACCAGACAAACAACAGTGCGAGCAATTCTTTTCTGCCGCTGTGACCCAGCATTTGCGACTTCTCTCGGCTTCGGCTTCTCCTGTCTTGAAGCATGTCTTTGCATCAACCGAAAGAGTAAATCGAGTCACCGCAGTCCAGATGGGTGTCGCTGAGTTCCTACTTAGATAAGTTTCTGCATGTTTCTCCTCATGCTCCCTAATCTGTAACAAGCCTTCATGATACAGTGCCCTGATGTCTGAACCCTGTGCTTTGAGCCGGCACACTCCTGCCTTCAATTTAATCATTTAGTTGGTGGAACTCCGCTGGCGCGCAGACTTCCAGTTGATGGGTACGAACTGGATTTTCTTTCCCGCTCACGATCACAGATCGCGAATGTATTTGAGGTAGATTCTACGTACAATTACGATGCAGTTTCTGTGGTCTGCTATTGGGTGGAGGCAGGGCGCAAGATCTCTAAGCGGGACCGTTTTTTTGAAGCCGCGCATAGACAACGGAAGCCTAGATGGGTATTGTTCCTGTTGAACCAAAAGTGACCACCAACTTTTGGAAGCTAATTTAAAGCCCAGGAGCTGATAACCAATATATGCAGACCCGTGGAACCACTACTGGTGTAGGGTGGAATCCCCTCACCCCTAGAATTTTTGAACGTTCTCAACAGCTTGCGTAAAGCAACAAAATCGAAAGGCAGTTGTTTTACATACTTTTGGGGTCCATGTCGTCTAGACCCCCAAGCCCGAAGTGTAAGTCTTGGGGGGGGATGCAGTCAGGGTTGGTAGTTGCGCAAGTCCCAAATCCCGACGCCCTGAGTCCAGAACCCGGTCATACAGCAAGAGCTTTGGCATCTAATCTACAGCCCAGGTAACCGAACTCGAAAGACCAACCACTGGGTACAAGAACCGGTGGGGAAAACCAAGTTGTAGTCCTTAGAAACCTAGAATGTCGAATCTTTCCATCATCCATTAACACTAGTGAGGATCCAACTCAGCCTATTGCAACAAGGCCCCTGCAAGGTATTCCTTTTTGAGAAACCCCCCAAACGTCTCTCTTGAGGCCAGTGTGCAGCAGCCGTGCTGATTCTGGTCCGTTATAAGGCAAAATTGTGTGAAAAGAGATATTTCAATATGCTCGTATGAGAGGAGGCCGTTGAACACCTTGAGTACATGGGGATTGCAAGGAGGTTGTAGGACTCCCACTTCATATGAGCCATTGTCTAAACTCCTAGTATCCCCCTTAATAGCCCCTATAATGATCCCCTATAGTATCCCCTATATAACTCCCCTTTTCAGGAGTTTAGACTATAGTTCATATTCTGTAGGACGCTTAAGCCAACTCTCCTATCTCTTCGAGGCCAGTCATGCTGAAGGGCTCATGACAATCTTCTACCTTACCTAACCGACCCTACCTAAACCAGTAGGTAAAATAATGGGTTTAGGATTTAGGGTTTAGGGTTTAGGGGTACTTGCACCCCAAAAATAGGTAAAATAATGGGCCTTTATGGCTATTAGTATGGGTTTAGGGCTATTATTTTACATGTTTTTTGGGGTGTTTAGGTAGTGCGTTTAGGGTTTGGGGTTTAGGGGCTAACAAGACGCCAGCTTATGGCTTCGAAGTCTGTTGGGACTTATTGAATACCCCGCGCGCCCTAAACCCTAAACCGCCCTACCAGTTTCAGAGACTTGGTAGTTTAGGGTTTGGGGTTTAGGGTTTAGGGTTTAGGCCCTAAATAAGGGAACCCCAATATAGACCCCCAAAAAATTATAATCCTCATTATAGGGACCCGCAAAATGGTGCCCCTAATTTTGGGAAACCCACTGCGCCAAGCCATGTGGCAGCGATTTTGTCATGAAACTTCGAACCCTAAACCCTAAATCCTAAACCCTAAATGAAACTTCTTCACCAGATACTAATGTCTGGACCCCTAGCCCCCACATCCTAGTTCCTGAATCCCAGACCAGGGATCCCACCTGTCATATAACCTCAATAGGGTTTAGGGTTTTAGGGTTTTAGGGTTTTAGGGTCTAGGGTTTTAGGGTTTAGGGTTTAGGGTTATTGAGCCCATCATAATCCCAGTTTCCATATGATGTTCCATTTTCTTTTCCATTTGATTCTCCATTGTTGGGGGTATTATCCGTATATAACCCAACCACCCTAAACCCTAGACCCTAAACCTTACATCCTAGTTCCTGAATCAGAGACTTTGGTCCCACCTGTTCCCCGCAGCTATTGCATGAACATCCTGGACCCTGAACCCTATATACCCCGATATCCCCCTGTAACCCCTATATAATGGTATCTTAACTTAAGTTCCTTAACCTTAAACCCCAATCCCTAAACCATGGTGACTTAATATCAGTTTCTTAACAGCAACCCGAAGACCCAGTATACCCGATATGTAGCCTTTACCCCCCCTACAACCCTTATATAATGGTAGCTTGCTTGAGTTCCCTAACAGGAACCCAGTAATTCCATGAGTTCTCGGCCTGTAAGCCTTGAACTGTGAATTCTGAACCCTGGACCCTACTCGTTACCAGCATGGGTTTAAGGTTTAGGATTTGGGGTTTAGGATCTAGGGTGTTTTGGATTTCGGGTTCCGGATTAAGGGTTATGGGTTTTGGATTTGGGGTTTAGGGTTTTGGATTTAGGAATATGGATTTTGGGTTTAGGGTTTAGGGTGTCTTGCATTTTGCATGGGCCACGCGAGTGTGGCAACCCCGAACCTTGCTGTTTGACCGTTTGACCCCCTTGAGCTGAAACAGGACCCGAGGTCAAATAAAGTTTCAGGTGGGTAGCTTTCCCCATGTAAGCCCTGTATAGCCTGCAATGACATAGTCCTAGTGCCCCCGTATATACCTTATATAAGCCTTCTACCCACCTCGTAACTACCGACCTCAAGGTCCCTGAACTAGTTCATCAACCCCGAGGCAATTGCAGAAAAGGAGTCACCAGGTAGAGAGTTTACGTAAGCGTTGTACGAATTATGTAGCTCCCATCGTCCCCATAATCCCCCCATATAACATAACCTTCAGATAAAGTCTTATCATTGGAAACTCCCCTCCTGTACATGGTCCTACCATAGAACGGCTCCAAGTCTAGTGGGCTGTACGTTTCATGTTGATACGAAACATCCTCCTTGGACACCCCTGTTTTGATCCTTGCCAAATACACCTGCTATCTTTAATGCCCTCTCCTAAGTTTAGAACCCCCCAACCCGCGATGCCTTTTCCGTTCGTATATCTGTACACTACGTATAGTGTACCACACGTAGTAAGAAAAATTAACGATGGGGGCTGGGGGCTTCCATGTGAAGAGTTCTGCTTAAGCATTGGAACATGAAGCAGGGACTGACGCTCTCCCTTCTTAGGGATGACTATCGATGTTTTGGAGGGCCCCGGCAACGGCCTATGCAAGCTCCACCCACCCTGCGGCCTACATCCTAAATCCTAAACCCTGAAACTCTAAGCTCCAACACCTCAAAACCTAAGCCCCTAGACCATGCATACTGCCCCTACCCAGTAACAGCTGGATAATACTTGTTATACAGTTATGTATTATGAGGAAAACCTTTGATATTACCCCTAGCACTCGGTGCGGGCAGTACCCAGCCTGAATCTTAAACCCTGAGCCCCTAAACCCTCAAGCCCCAAACCCTTAAACCTCGCAACCTCAAACCTTAAACCCAACAAATCCTAAACCTTTAAAGCCCTTAACCCTAAACCCTAAACGCCTAAATTCACACTTAAAACCCCTCAACCCTAAACCCTCTACTCAGGACCTGCAGGAGTTTGATCCCCGGTCTTTCATCGTGGTGGAGGCCAAGCATGACAAGCCTGGGGTACTGGGAGAGATCATGCAGCTGCTCATCTTGGTTTAGGGCTTAGGGTTTAGTGTTTAGGGTTATAGGGCTTGGAGTTAGGGTTTTGGGGGTGTTGGGCCTAGAGTTTGGGGTTTAGTATTTAGGTTTTAGGGTTTAGCGCGGGTTTAGGGGTTAGGTTTAGGGTTTATGGCTTAGGGTTTTGGCTACAGGGAATATCCTCAAAAAGGTAGGACCTCAAGGGTCCAGGTAGAGCTTGGGCTTGGCGCTAAGGACTTTTCAGGGGTCACAAGCAGCGTTACCCTGGAGTCCCTGATCCCTTGTGGGGTGCTTTTGCTTACATTTTGCTTGGATCCTAAACCCTAAGCCCTAAATCCTAAACCCAAACCCTAAATCCTAAACCCTAAATCCTAAACACTAAATCCTAAACCCTAAATTCCCACCCGGCCTGCTTAGGCCGTTCCCACCCATCACTAGGCTGGTCAGACACTGAAGAGACACGTCAGCCTTTACACCCGTACTGGGTGAGACAATGGGAGGAGCCTATGGAGAGTGGACGTATAGAGCCCCCCCGGGCTCTTCCCGTACATGGGGAGGCACCCGCCAAAGCTACACAATGTACATTGATTTTCGGGAATGCCCTAAACTACAGGATTAACGCCTCACAACGACGCGCCCACATCTTCGGCATCCTTCCAGGGGGTCCCAGAGGGGTCCTGGCCCCTAGCCGCAGCAAATTTGCGGGGCAGGGGGCCTGAAGCTGGAAATGTTTGAAAACCACCTGAAATAGCCAGATTCGGCCTGTGAAGATTTTAGAGGCCGATGGAGGCCGGGCCCTTGGAACCCTAAACCCTAAACCCTAAACCCCTGGAAGCCTGAAGGCTCCTGCAACCCCTCGTTTATCTGGAGACGCCTTACCACTATGGGCTATTAGACCCTAAAAATCCTCAAGGGTAGATTAAGGTACCCTTAAGGTCTAATAGCCCATAGTGGTAGAGGCCCTGAAACGGGTTTCGAGGTTTCGTGGAGAGTTTGCAGGGCTCTGAAGGCGGAGGCCCCTGGAGGTTCCTGGAAGCACCTTGACGCCCCTGCAAGCCCCCGCCTGGTCCTGGTCTTCACTTGAATGAAAAGCCAGAAGACGATCATGTGGAGGTGGGAATTGAGGGCGTAGCCCTAAACCCTAACAGGAAGTAATTAGGGTGGTAGCCTGTGATGTCTCACAGCGACTGGGATTTGGAAGAAAGGCCCAGCTTCGATGGCTTCTGGGCAACATCCACGAGGTTGGCTGGGCGCAGCACAGTGGGGTGGCGCCATCGGCGCATGGATACTCAGCCCTGCGCAGGTAGACGTCCTAAATCCTAAATCTGAAGCCCTAAACCTTAAATCCTAAACCCTAAATCCTAAACCCTAAATCCTAAATCCTAAGCCCTAAACCCTAGATCCTAAACCATAACCTCGATCCAGTTTCCAAGCTGTTTCGTTGAATATATTGGACAGAACTTGGTGAACCGGCCTTTGTGGTTTAATCAGGCCTCATCGGGCTTCAGGATGTTACCTTAAAGGGTTTAGAGTTTAGGGTCTTAGGGTTTAGGGGATTGGGCAGGTTCACGGCTTCACGCGAAGGACCGCAAAGGGTTCTGGTGGGGCATATGTACCCCAATCTGATTGAGCGTTCTCAGTTTCAGCATGTGAGTAGTTCCCAAAATTTGTACCTTTAGATATGAGGTCAACCAAAAGGGGCCCATGATTTCAAGAACAACCCATGTGACATTCATGGCGACCGTTCTTCGCATTTTGCGATGTTGCAATAGCATATGCTACGTGGCATGCTGTGGTGGGGGGGGGAAGCCGATTTTTTGAGAAATGGGGACCCCGGCTGGTTAGATAGTTGGGAAGCTGATTTGAGGAATGGAGGTTTGATCTAATTCAAAGTTCCTTTGGGAATGTAAAAGAGGACCCTGAAGCTCTACAAGGAAGAGCTTAGAGGAGATTCTGTGCCATAATGGGTGTTTAGGAAACAAGAATAAGTTTGACCAACTACCAAATACAGGCTCCTCCATCCCCGTCGCAAAGCCATTGACAAGAAGCCCTGATGCCCGCCTGTCGCGATGCTATTGCAAAATTACCCTAAGGGTCCAAGTACCTAATAATCATATACTTACCCAAAACCTGTACTATAGTTACTATTACCCAAATCCCAAGTACCTATTTATTGGGTACATGGACCCTCTGGGTTAGCCGATCAACCCCAACCTGTGCGATGCTTTTGCCTGGTAGCTCGTGTGGTGGGTACAACGGTGTCATTGTTATTGTGACCACCCAGTGGCACAAGAACTCTTTCACTTGGTGCACCAAATGACCTTCCGCATCACCCTGTAATCCTGAAACCCCCCAACAAACCTAGACCTCTAAGGTTGGAACTGCCGGCCCCATGTGAGATTTAGTCTAAACTCCTTAAAGCGGGGTTTATATAGCGGATTCTATAGGAGAGTATTATAGGAGTTAGTAAGGGGGATGCTAGGAGTTTAGACTATAGCTCGTATCTATCCTGTATCTTTTCCAAAGCGTTATAGACCCCCCCAAAAGGGGCCCATAGTTAGGACCCAGCAAGCACAGTAGGACCTAATCCTAAACCCGGCTCACCGAGGCTTTTTTCCAGTTGCGCTGCTTGTTTGCAGGGGTTCGCGTTCAGGGTTTAGAGTTTAGGGTTCAGAGTTTATAGTCCCCCTTAAGTAGATAGACTATGGCTTTGGGTATATTATACTAAGATCTCCATACTTTCAAGGTTGGGGTTCAAAGTTTAGGGTTTAAGGTTCAGACCTCTGGGATGAAATGGAAAAGAACTGGAAAATGAAGTGGAAACCTTAGGGTTTATACGGATTATATTGGGATTATATACGGATTGTATAAGGGGTTATGATAGATATAAATTGCGGGTATATGGGGATAAGATTACTTGAAAGAAGTTACAAGGGTAAATAGGCTTAGGCTTATGGCGCCAAGGTGGAGAATCAAATTGAGAAAAACTTGAGCATAAAACGGAGACTGAGGTCAGGTGGGGCTTATAGTAGCAAACAACAGGGTTGCTGTTAAGGAACTTAGATTAAGCTACCGCACTACGTATGCTTATATAGATAGTAATGGGGCTTCCTTATTGTAATAACTTAATTTAAGTTCCTTGCCAGCAACCCAGATAAGGGGAGTGTCACCCTAAACCCTTCGAATTCCCATCCTATAGGATGAACTGGTGGTGGTGAAAATTATGGTCCCTTTTTCGGTCCCCACCATGATGGTTGTCACGCTCATTTCGCATACCCCAAGAAGGGGACCCAAGCTTTGACATCCTTCCACATATGGGGGCCTAAGTTTATGTAGAAGAGACTTTCAGGGTTCGGCTTTAGCATTTATAGTGCTCCTTAAGTAGATCGAATATATCTTTGGGTATATTATAATAAGATCCGCATATACCCCATATTCTGTCTACTTAAGGGGGACAATAACCCTAAACCCCATACGTAGTGGCCTTCAATGATTAAGTGTCGGATCCTCGGCGAAGCTCGAGGATCAGTTGCCTGTCCCAGAGTCTCCTAAGTACTATGGGTTTAGGGTTTTGGGTTTAGGTATTCAGATGCCCAATATCCATTCGTTAGAAATAGTCCCCATAAGTAGATAGAATATGTGGTATATGGGGGTCTTATTACAATAGACCCAAAGCCATATTCNNCTATCTATTTAAGGGGGATTGTATACCTTGAGTCATAAAAGGGATCCGCGTAGGATTTTTCGAGGGTATGGCCTCTATTGAAGGGATAGACGGCTGTCTGGGTACCTACATAGGGGGACCATGTAAATGCAGGACCACTTGGTTGTGGTTTTCTGGGACCTGGGAGTCATGTTTTGGGAGTTTCCCAAAATTAG
>CAJNIZ010021813.1:0-20364 GCA_905231905.1 Symbiodinium pilosum
GGGGGGGGGGGGGGGGGGGGGGGGGGGGGGGGGGTGCAGGTTACGTGGTTCAAGAATCCCAGTCCTAAATTCATCATTATACCCGTTCCTATAGTGAGTGTAACGTGGGTTTCCCCTTACAATACGGGTCCGTATATAAATATCCCCCATTATGGGAAGCGTAATGTAGGCAAAGTCTCATACTTACCCTAAGCCCCAATACCCTAAAAACCTAAGACCCTAAACCCTAANNAAACCCTAAACCTATAAACCCTAAAGCCCGATGCTGGCATCTTGTTTGTCGCTGTTTCTTACGCCGGCACCCTGATCAATACCAAATCGAAGAGTACCTTTACCCAAAGGCTCCTATGTAGTTCCTTTTTGGGCTTTTTAGGGTGTTTTGGTAGGGAGTACAATATACTACCCAAAAAGCAAAGCAACTACACAGGAGGGTCTGGGTAGGCTTTAGAGTTTCCTCTGGGGGAAACTCAAAACACAACAGCTCTATTCAGCTTCACCATTTCTCGTTATCTATATGCAGGACGACAGGGCTGACTGGCCGAGGACCATGTGCGCAATGTGTTAACTTCGGCCATTGACCTTTCCCCAAATGCGCCCATATCATGCATAGTAAGGACCCCCCAACAATCCCCCCATGATCCCTACATGTGGCTGGGCTCTCAGGCCCCCTCCCCGCCATTTTGATAAATTCCCAGATTCCGAAATTCAGGATGCATGTGTACTGGAGGGGCCGAAATAGTTACCAGTACCATGCTTCCAGATTCCATCGCGGTATAGAGTATCGCAAGTAGATCTCCAAACGATATCCGCAATTATCCAAGCATCCACAATCCCTCTAGTTCCCATGTCATTTTCCATGTTGTTTCTCGTTACCCTAAACCCTAAGCGCTAAAGTGGAAATGGTAGTTTCCTTAAACAGGGGGGCCCCAATATAGACTCCAAAATATTATTATTGGGACCCCAAAAAGGTACCCCTAATTTTGGGTTTCCCCCAAATCCTAAACCCTTAAGTCTCAGCCCTCTATGCTGCAGTCTCAACCCTAAATCCTGCACGCCTATGTCGCGGCGGCCCTTGGGTCAGTTTGCAACTGTCCTCGATCGGTGCTTGCCATGTTCATGGCCATGCCTTGGGAACGCAAAACTCTAACGAAGGGCACCCTACATTTTAGAGTCCAAAATGTGCTAGATGGGGTTGGGGGTGCAGGGTTTAGGGTTAGACAGGAGAAACCCAGGTTATAGCCAGGCGATATCCTATAGCCTGTCAAATCTAACTCGTATAGATAGCACAAACCAATATTTAGTACTATACCTACCCCCAACCCCTAAATCCCTGTATCATCCAGTGTGTCGTCTGCTTCATTATCTCTATAGACCAGACATATCCCCAAATGACCCCTACCCTAAACCCTAAAGCTTAACTTCTCAAACACCACCTATATAACTCCTATCAAGCTTGCCCTTGTACTCCTAACCTAAACCCCAAAACCACCGGGAAAAACAAAAGCAAAAACGCCTAGACCCTAAACTCCGGAAACGCCTACCTGGAAAGTTGAGGTCCTACCGCCCAGTGGCATATCGCACAGCAGTCCTTTTCTTCGGTATCGATGCTTGCTTGCAAGAAGGGATAGGGTTTAGGGCTCACGGTTTAGGGTTTGCAGCAGGCGCTATGTAAAGATAAATTTGTGCGGACATTACCTTTAACAAAAAGAGAATCGAATGGAATGGCGCAGGGAAGATGAAACGGAGTTGGGTTAGTTTAGGGGCTTGTAGGGGTTGTATGTAGGGAAACGCCCAAGCAACAACCATCGATATTCTCTTATAAGCATGATCAGGCATAAACATAGAGATGCCTGAATATATGTAACAATGGTTGCCCCCCCCCATATTTGATGATACTTTCTCTAGGTATGGTATATGTTGTTCCAAAGGACTATTCTGGCCACTGTCTGATTACATGCACCTTCACCGTGTTTCCCGAGTGCTGCTGCATGCACTGTCAGTGAAGGTAATGCAGGATGCGTTGTAATCAGAGGTAGCTGCCTCTACTGCGCCCGCCTGCCTACCGTGATATACGCTGACGATAAATTTGAAACTACATCTGACCTTTGCTTGCGTATCTGACTGACATGCCTATTACTATTACCACGAGTACAAATACTGGTACCACTGCTATTACGAATCTAAGTGTGTCCTCTTCCAGAAGCCTGACAGTGGCGAAAAAGGTCGAATTGGCAAACATTGACCCCATGTACCAGTACAGCCTCCAATGGCCGGAGGCTCAGGAGAAATGTGAACTGAGTCCTAAACCCCAAACCCTGAATCTTCAACCCTAGTCACTAAACACTAATTCCGAAAGCCCTGAATCCTAATCCCTAAGCCCGAAACCCTAAATACTAAACCCTCAGCTCGTTTAGGGTTTAGGGTTCAGGGTTCAGGGTTTAGGATGTAGGGGCCAATATCCTAGTTCAAGAGGGTTGTGGGGAGGGACTGATTTCAGATTGAGGATCTGTCAGTAGTAGGTATACCAAAGGACCATTCAGGGTGGACAGGGATCCCTTTGGTAGTGCGCAGCATAGCCCAAACATATTGAAGATATTTCCGAATAAGGGCCTATATGTCTATGAACTACTGTAAGCCCTAAGCCCCCAAATCCTATTAACTGTAGCTCATTTAGATTTTGGTGTTGCAGACATTTTTGTTACCCCTTCCTTCGTTGAGGGCATGAGGGTGGGCCCCTCCAAAGACGGCGCAGGTCTTGCTAAAGGTCTCCTCATAGACTTTCCTACAGCATGTAAGGCTTATATGTACTATAGTCTAAACTCCTTAAGGGGGGTTATATAGGGTATTATATTGGGGACTACAATCGGCTTAAGGGGGATACTAGGAGTTTAGACAGTAGCTTATATAGTGATTATAAAGGGTTATAGACTATATTGTGATTACGTCGGGTTTAGGCATATACACCCCAGTGATGGAGAGGGGAGTCTATAGGGATTTCGTGTTATCATGCTGTTTGTTGGTAGGAAGTAGGAATGGAAACTATACTGGAAGCTACTCTATTTTGGAGTATTACGTCAGGGCTACGACACGGATCCAGTCCTAACTCCCTACTAACAGCCAGCAAGATAACCCTAGCCATAAAACCTAAATTCTACATATCAATACAAGCCCCGGTGTCCATTTCATTTCCCTTTTCTTTTCCAGTTGATTCTCCATTATTGAGGTATATATCCTTAAACCCCATATAATCCCAACGGAATCCCCATATACCCCTATATAAGCCTTTCTTGGGGTATATATCCCTAAACACCGCTTAGAGTCCGCTCTTCCTTCTATGTCCACGTAGCATTTGCAACAAGGCATCCTGAAAAGGGTCTTTCTAGGAGGGTTTAGGATATAGGATTTAGGGTTTAGGATGTAGGGTTTAGATGACATAGAAGCCAGACTCAGAAGAAGTGCCAAGATCATGTTGAGGTCTATTTGATGTACCCTATACTATGCTTATACAAGGAACCTAGGACCATAGCATCAAAAATGGCCATAAAAAATGAAATACACATTTTCCTTCATTATTCCCTTATACCACGAATAAGTACCCGCAGATCTCCCCCGGGACCATACTCTTGGTAATTTTTGACCGGCTGTAGTACATTCTCCTGACCATCGAGGTTCCAGCAGCTCTTCCAGCTGGCAGTAGATCAGTCACCCAAATCTGACGTCCTGGAGGTCGCTCTTCTTCTTACATGAGCCATTCACTAAGCTCCTTAAAGGGGGAGATATAGGGGATTATATAAGGGACTACTATAGAGGTTATTAAGGGGGATACTAGGAGTTTAGACTATAGCTCACATGAGCCCCGAAAGTATCTAGAATAAGTTAAGTCCTTTTAGATGGGATATAGGGAATACATAGGGGATGTATAGGTAGCTGTGGAATTGCCTGTTGGGTTTTCTTTGTGGGTTTTAGGCTATTGCTTTGCCTTTCTTGGGTGGACCAGGTAGATAGCAAGGGACGAGCGACGTACTTGAATGAGTGGCTTTTGGGCTAAAGGGATGCACGGGCAAATTGCAAGTTAGTTTCTGTTCGTGCAAGAACGGGAATCGGGGGGATAACAAAAATGTTGCCAGAAACCGTGCTTGATACTAAATCTCTGTTTGACCCTTCACAACTTTAGCACTAGAGGTTATGGTATCCGAGTGAATTCAAGTCGCGTGTGATTTCTGTTATCAGCCATATGAACGCTGGGTCCTCTTATGTAATGTCCCCTCTTAAGGACTCATGGAGCTGCTCGTTGGCATGATTTTCAATACATTGGTGGCCGTCCAGTCAGGTTATGTTTTGCTTCCGTTGGATGAGGGCATACTTTGCCGGTGAATTATGAAGACTTGCATCCATCAACATACAGATGCTAACGCTAACCAGCCACAGTAGCGACTTTTCAGCTTATCTAGGTACAAGAACTCCGCTAAAAGCTTGAAAGACGGGCGCACATGGTAACGAGAGGGTTTTGGCATTGCAACTGACCGGGCTCAAGCCCCAATGAGGGGTTGTCTTACCAAAATCCTCTTATTGAATGGAGTGGGCCATTCCCCTTAGACTCACCGTTACCTCAATAGTCCCTTGTCTACGACCCCTTTAGTGGCAATTACTGTAGGTGGGAATGACCCGACGAATGGAAATCTCTTACCCTTAAAGATCCTAAACCAACCGCACATGTTTGTTCACCTCCGGAAGAGCAACTTCGTCTGCGTAGCCTAGTGGCCGAAATGATTACCAATACGATGGTTCTTTATTCCTTGCACAACTGCGGTATTGGAAACCTCGAATCGACCAAAACAAGTGCTGGTAACTATCTAGGCCACTCCGTTATTGCAGTGGCAGCCGATCGGATCTCTCTCCAAAGAATGGCCATTCAGGATGACGATGTTGCTACGTTTACAAGATCACTCTCAACCCTTAACCCCTGCGGTTGCGGATTGAGTGGTGGTTGAACCTCAGGACGTGGGCCCGGACTCGAACCTTTAAAGGCTGAACTCCCTGGGTGTAACGGTGCAAGGTAGACAGGTTTCTCAGAAGGGAGAACTATTACCAAAATTAGTGCTTGATATGGACGATCTTCATAGAGCTAGAGCATCACTTACAGATTCAAGGGCCCCATGCAGTTGTTTTGTAGACTTAGGGGCCTACTGTAGGTACTACTGATAGACTCCCGAGCCCATTGCAAGTATCATTTGTGGACTTTGGGGCTTCTCGACTTCAGGCCCTACGGTAGGTATTGTTTGTAGACTGACAGCCCCAGGGTATGTGGCCAGACTGGCCTGAACCCAAACCCTAACATCTCAACACTAAGCGCTGAACCCTAAACCCTAAAACCTAAACCCTAAACCCCTAAACCCTGAACCCTAAGCCCTTGTCTGCCGGTATGTCTCCAGAGAGGGTTTCTAATCTCGAGTCTTGGCCAGGAGCGGTTGGAAATCTTGCAGGCCGCAGGGTCTAGGGTTTAGGATTCAGGGTTTGAGGTTTAGGGCTTAGGATTTAGGGTTTAGGGCTCAGGGTTTCAGGGTTTAGGGCTTAGGGTCTAGTATTTAGGGCTCAGGAATTAGGGCTTAGGGTTTAGGACTCCGGGCTTAGGGCTTACGATTTCCAGAGCCATGCACCGATCTTAGCACCAACCTGAAAAACCTAATCCCTAAACCCTGCATGTCGCTCTAACTCCAACCCGTGAGAGGGACGTAATATAGGGGCCTAAATAATTAACAATATGATGGCTCCATATTCCTTATATACTTGTCGTCTATGGTGCCTCAAATGGACCTCAAAATGATATTGATAATTATTTAGGCCCTTGTAGTAACAGCTCCTATGTAGTTTTTCCATGCCCATAGTCAGTCCTTGCTGGTTGGTTTTGACTTTTGAGCGACACCAGAAAGAGAAGTATGCAATGGGTATAATATGTATTTGATATTCAGAGAGAGAGAGAGAGAGATTCACCATTTCAGTGTGTACAGAGGGAAGCGCGGCTAGGGGGTGTAACTTCGGTCCGCCCCCTCGGGAGCGGACATAGCCAGTAGAAGAAGAAGACGAATCAAGAAGACAAGAGAGAGAGAGAGAGAGAGAGAGACGTACACGGTCAAGAGGGCCGCATACCGCGGCGCATAGAATTCCACCCACATTAGGTTTGACGGAGATATGTAAGTTAAAGCTGTAGCGTTTGGAGGACGGGAAGTCTGATGTTTCAGGATTCGGGTTCAGCATCGTTGGGGATTTTCTGCAAGCGCACTTCCACAAAAAAATGGACCGTTTTGTCAACAGGATTCAGATCCCCGCAATCCCCCCGCAATTCCCATATATCCCTCGGGTTGTCACAGCGGTCTCTCCATTATGACGAGACATTCCCACGTGGCTACTCTAGGTGGGCCCGACATGTGCGTCTTTGCTAGAAGTTTGGCATTTGCTTCCCAGATACCACAGTGACCACTCTTCAAGTACCTGTGTTTATATCATATAGCTCTGGTAGTGTTTTCAAGATTTTGAAGACGGTTGCTGCAGCGTTGACGGCAATGGTCTGATCCAGCAAAATTCTGAAGAGCCTGAAGTGGCTACAGGAGACAGGAACTCCCCTTAGGGTTCAATGTAGACCCATGCTGAATAAACCCCTTCTTTTAAGGACCTGAATATTAGGATCCCTATTCTAATCCCTAGTCAATCACGGGTCTGGTTTAGGGAGATGATCCTTCATGCGATGCTTCTGGCGCAGGATTTCTTTACCGAGGCCCTCTACCAGAACATTTGCGCTGAACTCAGCTGATGGTTACGACCATCTGAGCTATAGTCTCAATTCTGTAAAGGGGTCTTACATAGGGTTTAGGGTCTAAACTCCTTAAAGGGGGTTTATATAGGGGAGAATTCTAATAGGGGTTATTAAGGGGAATACTAGGAGTTTAACCAGAGCCCTATAGCCGCGACTATTTACAGTACGTACCCAGATTTACATCTAGAAGGCACGAGTTAGGTACTCTCACAAAAAGGGGCTGGGTAGACGGGTCCGGGCGCGGTCTTCCTCGTGCTTCGCAAGGTTGTTTTGATAGCTCTCTGAATGAGGTATCCTATTTTGTCTTGGGAGTTGGCCAGACATGTAAGGACACCTTCTGCCAGCGTACAGGCCAAGCTTCACACTTGGGTAGTTTCCTTCAATGGATATTCGGCCATGC
Source organism: Symbiodinium pilosum (assembly GCA_905231905.1). NCBI lineage: Eukaryota > Dinophyceae > Suessiales > Symbiodiniaceae > Symbiodinium > Symbiodinium pilosum. The sequence continues at coordinate 7,212 of CAJNIZ010021813.1, forward strand.
CTATTCAAGGTTGGGGAACCCTTTAGTGAAGGTAGACTTCCACAGAATGATAGTGTAGTCATAGTCTAAATCTTACTTTATGCCTTGAAGTCATGAATGGTTCTTAGTTTCCGGCTGTTGGGATCCCTTCGGCTACATCGGCCCCATAGGGCTCCCTAAATTTTGGCAAGAATTGTTCATTTGCTGGTACAGGCCTCTTCTGTTTTACTCAAAACCCCATGCTCCCCGTGGTGCAAGTGGGCTACATTGTAAAATGATTGTGCCCCAGGATTAGAAGGAGAATGATTTCTTGAGGCTCACATTCCTCAATTCAGGGGTCGGGGTTCTTCAATATAGCTGGGCCTCCCTTCATTGTGGTGGGGGGGGTCTTTGTAAGAAGGAGATTTGGGATGGCATCGAGAGAGGCCGCTGGCCCCCATAAAGCTTCACGAAGTGGAAGCACCACAGCTAACCCCCAGGCTATCCTTCATGTTGATCATCAAGGGGACCTATTTTGTTCTCTTTCAGAGTCAGCACTTAGGATGGCTATAAAAACCTTTAAGCAGGGGCGTCTTCTAGTTGACCCAGTCAGAACCCTACCTTATCACCCTACCCGAAGACCTGACTTATAAACCTGCTCAACCCAGGATACCCCCGACATCCTGAATACCAAACCCTCAAGCCCCAACCCTAAACCGACACCCTAAACATCAAACCCTACACCCTATTTCTTAGGCCGTGGCCTCTTCGAAAAGGATAAGATCCTCTTCTCGTTTGCGCTGTGCATCCGGATCATGAAAGGCGGTGGGGTTGAGGATGGAATGGAACATAAAACAGATACTGAAGTCAACAGTGGGTCTACACGGGACTGTTGGGGCTTTGCGTGTAGGGCCTAAACAATCAGAATAGGGTGTTGGGGTATGCTTTACCATGCCCATATGAGGGTTGTAGGGTACAAAACCCTGAACGCCCAAACCCTTAGCCCTTAACCCTGAACCCTTAGCCCTTAACCCTAAACCCTAAACCCTGCACCCTGAACCCTAAACCCTTAGCCCTTAACCCCAAATCCTAAACCCTTAGCCCTTAAACCGTAAATCCTAAACCTTCTGCATTGTGCAGACCTCAGGCTCCTAGTCGGCCAAGGTAGATGTGGCTGAAAGGCTTCAGGTTTGAGGGTTTAGGGTTTTTAGAGCTTAGGGTTTAGGGTTTCAGGGCTTAGGGTTTGGGGTTTAGGGTTTAGGCTTCAGGTTTTAGGGTTTTAGGGCTTTTAGGGCTTAGAATTTGAGTTTAGGGTTTAGGCTTCAGGTTTTAGGGTTTAGAGTTTTAGGGCTTAGGGTCTGGGGTTTAGGGTTTAGGCTTCAGGTGTTAGGGTTTAGCGTTTTTAGGGCTTAGGGTTTTTAGGGCTTAGGGTTTGGGGTTTAGGGTTTAGGCTTCAGGTTTTAGTTTTTAGGGTGTTTAGGGCTTAGGGTTTGGGGTTTAGGGTTCAGGCTTCAGGTTTTCGGGTTTAGGGTTCAGGGTAAGGTAGGTGCTGCTTTTCCAGTAAGACCCCTGGGGCAGGTTTCGCCTATTTAGTGTGGCAAGTTGCAGATTGAAGCAACTTGGAGTTTTTAGTTTCCTTACAAAAAGGGAGCCAATGTAGACCCCACAACACTATGATCCTCAATACTTCTAAGGGCCCCTAGAAAGATACCCCTATTTTTGGGAATCCCCCCACTGTTACGTTGGAACGTACATGACTAGCTTTTAGTAAGTTCGTTGCCCGCAAGGACTGTATGATTGCACATAATGCAAGGGATGCATACCAAGCTGTTTGGAGGGTTTCGCGCGGTTTGTCTGTTGCGGGGTTCATGGGCCAACATGATTGGTGGCTAAGAGGAGGGTTCTTTGGTTTGCCAAAGCTGGCGCAGCTACACCCTCTGCAAGGTCCGCATACGGGGATTACACGTTTCGGTGGGAGCCTACCTTGTTCAAGAACAGTTCAGGCTGTGACTCACTGTGACCACAAATTGTATTCCGTGGCCCCTGTTCTTAGAAATACACTTATTTCCGAGGGCTCTATCGACACCCCTGCAGCCCGCCCAGCTGCTTCACAGCATCCATGTTTGCTTGAGGTGCAAAGAGCTACAGAAGTTCGCTGTAGCAGCTATAGAGTTGAACAAACGACCCGCGACAAGCATCACAGCTTGAGAAAGGATATGTAAAGAGTTGCGTTCCTGCTTTCATGCTATGGGTACAGGCTCGCATGTTCCACAGCCAGACATTTCAAATTTCCGGTGCGCAGTTGAATAAACAAGCGCTGGCTCAGCGGTGTTGTGGTTTCGGATCTACACGGGACAGGTGTTCTTTTCTGACGGGCACCTTCGTTGGGCGTGACAAGCCCATGTTTTTGTTTGCACGGTTGGGGGAGGGTCCCCCAAAAGTATTGATGCTTGGGGCAGAGACGAAGAGATTGAATACAATTGAGTAGTATTTTTTTCGGGGGTATTATGGTACCCAGTATAGAGTAAGATTATATCCTCCTTTTGGGGTATAGTATTTTACAGAAGGAAAATAATCTTACTGGGTTTAACCACCAAAAACGCTACTCAGTTGGTGCATTTGCACCTGGCTGGGTGCCACAACTTCAAGGTTGAAACAATCATTCTTAGAAGCTTCCAGTCCTGCTGCAGACGCTGTTGGTAGAGTTTCTGCTGCAACTGCCGCTGCCGCTTGCTCTTACCACTACTACTACTGCTTTCAGTACTTCCATTTGTCACCCCTTTCGTTTGATTCCTCTTTTTCCTTCTTCCTGATGTGGCTGCATGGCCTCCATGAATGAATCAAGTGCAACACGCATTGCATGCTACCAATGCTTTGAAAGGTCACAAGCTCGTTCCGCACTTGGCAAAATCTTGTCATGCTCAAGTAATTGGCTTGCGTTTGCAATGCCCAAGCGATCAATTCCTAAGCATTGTTCTTTCTCCCAAAGCTCAAGCATTGTTTTCGCTCGCAAAATTCTGAAAAGAATGAGCCCTTCGAATCAACTTATGTGTTTTCAGCATTCACAGAGTAGCTCTTCCTCTGGCATCAGTCTGGCACATGCACAGGTGACAACCGGATCGATGACAATGAGCTCCGCTGCTTGGCAGCATGTGTGTTGACACCGCAGACTCACCGACACTAGGTGCCGAGAATTTGTTTGCATGGTCCTGTCAATGGCGGGTACAGACATCAGAATGTGTGCCCAGTGTCGCAGTATTGAGTGGTAGGAGTCGTAGAAGCAGCAGCAGTTGATACGGCTCCAAGTGTATCGCTGTTGGAAGGACCAGCAGTTGCTTACGGATGAATCTTGTAGTAAACTTTGCGATCATACTAGGGCTCGGACACTTGAGACGCCCAAGGCACAGCAGCTTGCCGTTTGACTCACCTGAGCTGTATTAGAGCTGGTTTACCCTAACCCAGATAATAGGGTTTTAGGGCCCAAATACTATGATATGAACGGTATGTTGGCCCTAAAACCCTATTATTTGCATCCTTGGACCCTTAGGGTTAAGCAAAAGCGAGTACAGCAAGTTAAAGTCCAAGCTGAACTGTAGCCCAGGATATCTTCTGGTGGGCCCCACCACCGACATGCTGGAGAAGGGGCCCATGACCGCCTGGCTGGCTTCCTCTGGGGTTTTGCCCTAAACCCCTAACCTGGGCTGCTCAAGCCAAACAGATGGTACTTTACTAGAAGCTAAACGCCGCCCACCAAGGTGTGGGAACTTAAACTAAGTCAGCTATAAGAAGGGAGCCCTGCTAGTTTACCATATACCCATATTATGGTAATTTACATTTAATTTAAGCTCCATAAAAGCAACCCAGTTTGGTGTTTAGGGTTCAAGTGTCCAAAGATGGCGACTGTTGCAGGATCCCGGCGGATTGGGTCAGGAGCTTAGTTCGCAGGTTTGGGTTGGCCGGGACCTATTGTGGAATTCTTGGCGCTGTACTAACGTACGGTTTAGGGTGTAGAGTTTACGGTTTAGGGGTAGGGTTTAGAGTTTAGGGTTTAGGGCTTAGGGCATGTTGCAAAAACATCTTCATTAGAATTCCTGATGAAGCCACACGATCCCTTCATGACCTGCCTTTTGTCCTGAATTTCTTTGGGGTACCCTTCCTCGGGAGACGTTCGCATGAGCATGTACTCCTTCATGGAAGGATTTTTAGTATTGCTTCTGGTGCTTCACATAATTGGTATTTCTTGTATGGTAGTTCTCATACATAGGAGGACCCCAAACCCAACACCCTAAACCCCAAAATGGTCCTTCTTGTGGACCCTTACGGGGAACCCCTGTGTTTGGAACGCCCTATATAAAGCCCTGTAGAACCACAGTTACCATGTGTTTTGCGACTTTCTTTTCCGTTTGGCTATCCACCATCCCCGAAACCTGGAACCCTTCATAGTAATTAGTTTTCTTCGAATTGTTTTCTATTTCCTCGGTCTACCCTGGTTTTGGGAAAGCTCCAAACCGCCTAAGAAAGCAACAATCTGAGATTGGGCCTCAGCGATGGAATGAGATACTGACGCTCAGTCGCCTTCCAGCGTTCACAGGCTGTGAGCTTGAGGGTTTAGGGTTCAGCCCTTAGAGTTCAGCTAAGGCTTGCAGCACAAGAGGGGAATAGTACAGGGTCCTCAGTATAGGTTCGTTAGGAAAGATTTTTGAGTGTTGGTTAGGGTTGGGTTAGAGTTTAAATTTAGATTTTAGGGCTTAGGGTCGTAGTGGCGCAATGTTACACGGCCACACCAACTGATCCAATGCGCGCCGTGCATTCTTATATCGGTAGCTGCAAAGCCTGAAGCCGGCTAGAACCAAGCAAGGACAATCAGCATGCCTTAAACTTGATCAGACTGCAGCTGGATTGATGCCTTAGATGCCAAGCTGCCCCAATCCCCTACAATCGTTGCAGAATTTTAGCTACCCTAAATCCTAAACCTCTACCTGGACCCCAAAAGTATGTAAAATAATGGCCCTAAACCCCTTAAAATAGCCCAAAAGGCTATAATTCTACATACCTTAGGGGTCCAGGTAAACCTCTAAAAGTCCATTGGGTTCGGGGTCTTGCAGGCTCAGGGCTTGGGATTCTCCCTTAGGACTCCTCAGCAGGTATAGGGTTTATGATAGTCTAAACTCCTTAAAGGGGGGTTATATAGGGGATTATATAGGGGACTACTATAGGGGTTATTAAGGGGGATACTAGGAGTTTAGACTGTGGCTCATATGGTTTATGAGCTGAAGTCTAACTTCCTTAGGGGAGATTCTGTAGGGGTTGTGTAGGGGATTATTGTAAGGGTATTCAGGGGGATACTAGGAGTTTAGACTATAGCTCATATGTAGATTTCATTGACTTACTGGAAATGTCCAGGTCCTGGGCTCATCCGCCTTTGTTTTCGAAGCCACCTTTTTCCTGCCCGCCCACCCAGCTGGCGAACCAGACAGCGAACCACCCACTTTACACCATGGTAACATTCCCCAAACTTGGAAATTATCAAACTAGTTGCCCGCACGACCCGCGCACTATTTCCATGTAAAGCCAAGAAATCCGGACACAGAGGATAAGATTGTTTCTTGGGCAGTATGTAGGTGGGACTTCCTTTCAGAGCTTTCTATTCTTTGCTTGGGAAGTACTTTAAGAAAAGCATCCCGTAGGGTTTGCATACTGAGCTTGGAACCGACCAAGATAGGATTTAGGGTTTAGTTTTTGGAGCTCATGGTTTGGGGTTTGCGTTATGGGGGTTAGGGTTTCTTTATGGGAGGTTTGGGTTTAGAGTTATGCTGCATATCGGGACGCGGCCTCTCGGATAGGATGTTGTCAGGAGCAGAGCTTGATGCAGAGGACGTAGCCACCCTAGACTAGCTGCCGAAGTCAGGAGCTCGAACCGCCCTTTTACTGGTAGGTTTGAAGATATGTTTGATTAATATTGTTGCTTGCAAACCCTATAAGTATCATGGTTATGGAGCTAAAACAATTTGATCCTCATTGGGCCCCCCCAAAACCAAGCCTAGCTCCCAAACCCCGAAATCCCTCAAACCCTAAACCCTAAACCCTAAACCCCAAAACCCAAAACCCTAAACCCTAAACCCTGGTTCCTCAGCCCTGACATGAAAAACCATCAGTTCCCAAACCTCCAAAACCCAAGAGTTTAGGGTTTAGGGTTAAGCACCCAATCCTACTGACCCAAGCTTCCTGGGGGAGTCCACTACGCCTGACCTTAACTAAGAAATACATGTTTAGGGTTTAGGGTAGACCAAACGATGCTAAGATCTTAAGTGGACCCTTCCAGTAAAAGTGACTATAAGGGATACTGGTGATTGTATTAGGGTCCTCCTATACTCCTACTATACCACTATTACAGTGTGGGGGGGTCCACCTAACAAAGATCCCTGGTATGATGTAAGGAAAAACCAGCAATCCGTAGTTGAGGGGAATATTGGCGCTGCTGTGTTCATATTTCCAAAGACGCTGACCTTACCATATCGATTGTTCTTGATAACATACGGGCTCAAGCACCTGGATGCTGTATAGTTTGTGTCCCAGTGGGCTCTTACGCAGGGTTCTTAGTCTGACCTATTTGCGCACTTGGACGCCGCATGGGGATACAGGATTTAGAGTCCTCAAGCCCGAAACCCTCCCTAAACCCTAAACCCTTCCCTAAACCCAACTCAAAACCCTAAACCCGCTAATCGCGTCTGCATTGAGACCACTGCCTCTGACAGGCTTTGAAGGCTTCTTGCCGGCCAACTTAGAGGCGGCAAACGCCACCCCGCATGTTGACTATTGCATCTACTACTGCTGCTGCTACTACTACTACTGCTGCTACTACTACTACTACTACTGCTGCTGCCTTTGGGGTTCAAACCAGGCACATTTCTATATACATGGACCCTTATCGCGTTGTTTACTACTACGACTACGACTAGGTTCGATCTACTTTTCCGACAGTAGGATTTTTCTCTGAGGCCCGTTTTAAAGCCGTTTCGTGCTCGTGCCACACTGTTTTTGTGCGGCGACTGGCTTATCAGGTTTTCTGTTAGCCTGTCTCAAGGCATATTTGTTCAAGACTGCGTTTTACCAACTATGCAGGGTAGTCTCCATTACTCTGAGGGTGCGAGGAGAAACAAGACACCGGCAGCTCTCTACCCACTCGGCAGCCCCTACTCAACTAGGTACAAACAAAAAAGCTCAGCCCAATCTCGCCCGGTCACACGTCATATCTTATATCCCAAGTCAGAGGGGATTGCACACGGATTTGTCAAATACGAGTACCTAGGCACTAGGAAGATGGACGCTGAGCTGTGCAGGAGTTCAAGGCGATTTATGACTCCGTGGAAGCAGAGAAGGCCGGAGTATGCTTTAGCCCTATAAAGGTCCAACCCCCCCAAATCGTGCATAATACTCTCCACCCACCGTAGCCCTTAGGAAGAGGCTTGGAGTCTTGGCTTATTGAGCCCAGAACCCAAACAGGGTTGATGAGGCGTAAGAACAGGTGCCCCCTTTTGAGTTTCCTGCCGGGCTTTTGTTGGACTATGTTGCGATTGATGAGGAATTGCAAGGTTTCGAGGGACTTGGGATGACATGAATATCAAATGGCAATTTCCCCAGTAGTTTTAGGGCTTAGGGTTTAGGTTTTTGTTTAAGGAGACTGTGGAGGGATGGGTGGGGGCCTTCAAGTACCTTTTCAGCACTGGGCTGAGGGTGATCGAACTAGGGAAATGGTATTTCTGCCATTAATCGCGTTGCTGAAATACACTAAACCCTAAACCCTACTCACTGAGCCTGAATGCTTTCAACAACTGGGTGGCAGAGCCTAGGTGGTTTAGGGTGAATCTAGAAAGCCTAGTTACCCATAATAATGGGCGGCTTTAACCCAAAGTAGCAGGAAATTAGGGGAAAGTTGCCTATAATTATGGGCAACTGGCTGTCTAGGTAGGGTTTAGGGTGCCCTGAAGCTTGATGATTAGCAACGCGACACTAGTCCCGAGACATCAACAAATCACACGCAACTCCCTAGACCATACTTTGAGGGTTTAGGGTTGAGGGTTTAGGGTTGAGGGTTTAGGGTTTAGGGTTGAGGGTTTAGGGTTTAGGGTTAGGTAACATATACACCCCCTTCATAAGCCCCTTATACCTTATTGAAGCCGTTTATGAGCAGCTTACCTGCTCACAATTTTTCTTTTCACCCTCAGAAGCCCCAGGCCGAAACCATAAACTCCTTTTGAGGTTTTCAGGCTTTAGGGTTTAGGGTTTAGGGTGCAGGGTTTAGGCTTTAGAATGGCGCGGGACATTGAATCCTGGAGCGTCCAAGCACCCCAATAACGGGATTTCAGGCTTCAAAGTAGTCTGGATGGGTTTTGGTACCTAAAGGTCGAGTATTGCGGTACCTGGACCCGGTGTCCATAAACAAGAGTCCCCCAACATAGACCCCAATAATTATGTACAATTATAATCCTTATAATATGGGGACGCCCACAATGGTAACCCCCCTACAGGGTTGGGGATTGCCTGGGAACTTGCACCCCACCCTATAAACCCTAAACCCTAATTTCTAAACCCTGAACCCCGAACCCTAAACCCCAAACCCCGAACGCCGAACCCCAAACCCTAAACCCGAGACCCGAATCTTCCGCAGGAGCCTCTCCCAGAGCCCTGGCAAGCAAAGCCGGAAACTCGAGAACAAAGATCGGGTTTCGGGTCTACCTGAACCCCCAAAGTATGTAAAATAATGGCCTTTCAAGCAAGTTTTAGATGTTTTGGGTTATTATTTTACCTACTTGTGGGGCCCACGTAGGGTTTAGAGTCTGGTTTTAGGTGTCAGTTTCAACTGGGGCCCCAAATAGGGGTTTCCTAAAATTAGGGGTATCATCTTGGGGAGTCTTCCTATTCAGGATTGGAATATGTTGGGCCCACATTGGGATCACCCAACTTTGGGGAAATTCTCCAAAAAAGCACCAAATAGGTACTATTGACAGACTTTGTGCCCCAAAGTAGGTCTTCTTTTATAGACTTGGATCCCCATCCCTGGGGATCCAAGTATACAAATAATATTTCAAATTGGGCCCTATAAAGTTTGTAAATATTACCTGCATTGGGCTATTTAGATCCCTAGGGTTAGGGATTACTTGGAGTTAGGGTTTCGATTTCTTTTCAGAACAATGGATTCCTGCTATGGGCTTACGATTCCGCATTCGGAGTTTGGGTTTAGGGTTTAGGGGTTTGGAGGTTTAGGGTTTAGGGGTTCAGGGGTTCAGGGTGGTTCTCAGAATCCTAAATGCATGATGTGGTTCAAGGTACCAAAATGGGACCCTGATGTGTGGAGTACTTGGATATTCACAGTCATCGTAACCTAATCATGATGGACACTGCAGATGAAGCTATATCCCTACTAAGGGTATGCAGGGGGCTGCTTCTTGGGTTATAAATACAAATATAAATGACTTGGAGCTACCCAGAAGCCCTTCAGGAACTGCAGTATAAACAACCCACTTTCAGAGCGAACCGTATTGCCACAATGCTTATTATTGTCTCCATACTCTCACTGAAATCAAAACGGGCCTTTACACAGGGTCAGTGCCGCCATTCAGTCCCGTTTCCAGGTCCAACTCCATGCGGCGCATATTCTCCAAAACCTAAGAATCATGAACCCTTAGGTTTAGGATTTAGGGCTTTCCGCTTCTTACCCAAAAGGCGTCAAACCGGCGGCCCCAGTCGTGTCCACAAAGGCTTACCCCCATGGAGCGCCTCTGTCACTCCGACATGTGCGGATGTCCGGAGTCAGGGTTTGGGTTACCGATTGCCATGTGCCTAGCTTTGCTGCACTAAACCCTCAACCATGGCCTTGAACTTTTCCCCCAGATGCTTCGTACCCTCAACCCTGAACCCTGAACTGGAGGCGCTGAGGATCCGTGTTGTAGGGCATTGTTGTTAGAAATTGGTTGCGGTGAGCTCCTCTTTTGAAGCCTTTGGGTTTAGGGCTTAGGGCTCCAGATCTATAGCCCAATGTTGCCCAATGCAGGTACGATTTAGGGTCTGTTTTTGTAATAGACTTTAGGGCTCGATGTGGGTACCATTTACAGACTCTATAGGGCCCCATGTAGGTATTATGTAGAGACTTAGAGCCCCGGGGCTAGGGTTGGGTATAGATGTGGTAGTTTCCTCAAACAAATAGGGGGATAGTAACCCCCAAGCACTATAATTCTGATTATAGGGACCCCGAAAAGGTACCATGTAATAAAGTCGGAAGACTCGACTGTGTCTTGACTCGTGAAGTCTTGCCATTTGGGGCTTTCAGGGTTTAGGGGTTTAGGATTTAGTATAGGTTTAAGATGCCTCTTTAAACCCTACTTTAGGGGAACGTTAAATGAACACTGGCCTTGTGTAGTGGTTTATAGGGATTGTGGTTATAATGCTAAAAATAGAGTAAAACCACTCGCGTTGGGCTCCTAGAAGCACTTGCACGGAAACCTGCATGGTTTAGGGTTTAGGGATTGAGGTTCGGGGTTCAGGTTCTGGCGTTTAGGATTTGGGGCTGTTTTGGTTCTGGCCCAAGACACAGCAGCCAACAGCGCATGGCTACTAGCCCAGCTTCTGCAACGACGATTTGGAAGAATCATGATGACCTCTAATTATAGGCCCTCTAAGGTTCCAAGTAGACAAATGTTTGGGTTTCAGGAAACGAGAACCATTAAGTTTATACTGTTTTGTACCCACGTCCCCGTGCTTCATGAAGGCTCCATGTAGGTATTATCTATAGACTGTAGGCCCTCATGTCGTTTTTTTGGAGATATAGAGCCCGAGCCCGCGGGTTAACCCCTAAATCCTAAACCCTGAACCCTTCTCAGCCCCAGACCCTGATAAGCCCTAGATTCATACAACATAAGCCTAGACCCTTATAATAGAAGCCCAAGACCCTTATTATAGTATAAGCCCTTGATCCTTATCATATAAGCCCTAGACCCTTATAATATACGCCCTAGACCCTTCTAAGCCCAAGACCCTTATAACTATGTAAGCCCTAGACTCTCATAAGCCCAACACCCTTATAATTATACAAGTCCTAGACTCTCATAAGCCCAAGACCCTTATAATTATACAAGTCCCAGACTCTTATAAGCCCAAGACCCTTATAATTACATAAGCCTGAGACGCTTACGAACCCTAAGCCGTCCAAAGTAGGGAGCCATGTTGGCCACGGAATCACCGCGGCTTACCATGCCCCTCGGACCGCCCGCGATGGCGAGGCCCCACGGCAAAGCTTAGGAGTCGTTTAAAAGGTTACCGTAAGGGTCCCAGGACCCAAATATTAGGGTCCCTTTAAAGGGGTTATAGGGGGGAAAAGAATTATGTAGGGACTATATGAGGGTCCAAGGACCCAAATGATAGGGTTTTAGGGCCCACATTCCTTTCCTGTTTTCGTATTTGGGCCCTAAAACCCCATTATTTGGGTCCTTGGACCCTTAGTTAGGGATTACAATAGTACCCCCCCAAAGGTACCCCCCCAGATTTAGAAATATTGTCCTTATTAGCTGCTTAAACCCTGGGGGAGGGTCTTTGGGGGGGTACTATTGTAATCGCTTATTAGGGGATTGGGGTTTAGGGTTTATGGGGTTCAAGGTTGGGGGTTTAGGGTTGGAGGATTGGAGATTAGGGTTGACAGTTTAGAGTCTAGAGCCCTGAGCAATCAGCAGGGTTCTTCTTTGACACTCCTGTGACATGATAGTCTTCTGCACCGAAGGCACCAGCCTAAATGATAAACCCTAGTTCAAAGATTGGGATGGCGTATCAGCCACTGTCGGGACCTCACAAATCACCACTGTTATGGTTCTAGATTCCTTGTGTAAGAATAAGAGTATAGAGTACCTCAAAGAGACCAACCCTAAACCCTAAACCCTAAACCCCCAACAACATGATAGTATCAATTAATTAGGCCCCTACATGACACCTTGCCTTGACCTGCTCAAATCGTTCATGTGGCCCATCATTGCAGCTGTTGCCGTCTCAAACTCTAGACTACAGGGGCTTAGGGTTTAGGGGTGGGCTCAGTAGCCATGAAATGATTCTTGCAGGGTTTAGGGCTTAGTTTCAAGCAGCTCGGTGCAGTTACAAGGGAGCAGCTCATAGAGTCCATTAAACCCTTAGTTTAGGGTTCAGGGATTTAGAGATTTAGGATTTAGGGTTTAGGGTTGGAGAGTCATGGGGACTTAGTAAGTTGGTTAATAATGGGGATGATTGGGGTTATTATATGGCTTATGGGGATTATTAACCTACTTACTAAGTCCCATGACCCTCCAAGTGGTAGGTCCTGAAGCTAGGTAAGGGTTTTAAGTGTTTCTGGTTTAGGGCCTGCTCAGGTATAAGACTTTTGATGTTCGTAGAAATAGTGTGACTCCAAAAACACAGCAGATGTGAGTCCTTCGCATCGGTTTGTCTCAGAAGCAAGTGCAGCTGACTCAGACCCAGCATCCAGAATTTGCAGGGGTGCAGAAAGCGGAAAGCCACCGTGCAGCATGACACACGCACATCGTGCTATTGAAGTAAGTCGCGGCCCCAAAGTGCGGAACAGCATCCTGCTTGGTTCATAGGAGAGTCGATTCATACTTGGCTGCTTCGCTAACCATACTAATCCCGACCCGGTTCAGCAAGAATTGACAACACTAGGACTAGCATAAAAGGTACAGCGATGCTATGTGAAGTCAGGGTAGTCTTGAAGTTGAGGCTAAGCAGTCCCAGTTTTGCTGGTGTCATGGAAGTATTTTCGCTCTGGACTTTTAAGCCGAAGGGTCCAAGTGCCCAATAGTTAGGTTCCTGGGCTTTGGGTAACAGTAAGTATAGTGCAAGTTTCGGGTTGGTATGTGAGTACTGGGTACTTGGACCCTTTGGGAACTCGAAACTCTAACTCTTCAGTCGACCTGAAGCAGAGAGCTTGAACGGTAAACCTCTAGGTCCTGAAGCGTGTTTGACATTTCTATGGTTAAGCCTGTAAGGGCCTCCATGATGTCCAAAAAACCGCAGGTTTAGGCTTGAAACTCCAGATCTTGACCAGTATCTCACTGTAACTGCTCCGTGCACTGCTGTCAAAGTACGTACCCAAATGGGCTTGGGTAAAAACCCACCTGTCAGAATTTATACGAGAGGGGTCCTATTTGCTGCTTCCCTTGCA
>CAJNIZ010021813.1:20973-51815 GCA_905231905.1 Symbiodinium pilosum
GTTTAGGGTTTGGGGTTCAGGGAGGTTCCTTTAAAAGGTGCAAAGGGGTTGTGTAGGGTCCTCTTAAAGGGGTCCACCTCAGGCATACGTCTTGTACCCCTTAATTACGAAGAAGACTGGGCACTTGACCCTTGATTGCGAAGAAGACAGACTAATAGGAATGAGCGTTCCTGTGATGGTAGGAAAATAGCTAAAGTGATGACATCAGATGACGGTGGCTTGGTAATGATAGGGCCAGCACACAGTTAATTTAACATATAGGTGGTTGTCAAAACTTATGGTCCCCTTTTGTGTACCCTAAATATTAGGTGCCACATTATACTAGGGCCCCAAAAAGGGACCATAATTTTGACAACCACCCCTATGGGTGCTGGAAACTAATGGCAGGTAGGATGGTAGAATGGCAAGACACCTGGTAAAGGAGGGACACTATGACACCGGCGCCAAGGATAGAGAGCTTACTTAGGCTGTCTGGAGGACTCAGCAAGTAGGGTACACATAAGGTTATAACTGGGATCGTTGTATGGACTGCATGGGTTATACTTATGCTTCCTGAGTTGTCCTGATCCTAAACCCTACACCCAAAAGTAATGGTATAGCTGCTTCCATCTTCTCCCTAAACCCTAAACTCTACATCCTAAACCCTAAACCCAGAAGCCTAACCGTGTGCATGCGGATGTGGAGGCACTCATCCTTGTCTGGACGTGTGTCTGCATGACACGACGTGCGACAGAGTGAGGTCGTAATTCATGGCAGCTCTGCTCAGTGATGCGTGTGGCATTGCTCGGTGACGGATCCGTTTTCGATGTCCATTTCAGTGGCCAGAAGGTCTTTGCAAGCCCATCTGTAGCTTCGGCACCTGCTACTTCGTGCTTTTAACTCATATGCTATTGGTATTAAATCACGGATATGCCATGCTGGACAAGTAGACGCGTAGAGTGCCCGTGAAGGATTTCTCCAGTCGGAAGATGTGCTGTAGGTCTTGTTTGTATGTTGGGTATGTGGAGTATGTTGGGTATATGACTGTACTACCACGATGTCTTCCGTCAAGTGGGTGAGCAATTTTCGTGGGGAGGCTACCTATTTCTTGGGTGCTGCATGTGCATGGTGGGTATCTACTACATACTGATCTTTTCGATTGTCGCTTAGGCAGCTTCCGCCTCTGCCTCACCACAACTTCACAAAAATTTCAACGGTTTTCGTGGTGGTTTCCAGAGTCATTTCTGATGTGCACGTCATTCGTCTTGTGATCCTGTCTGCCCTGCATGCTTCGAGCCAAGCGGGAGGGAAAAAAACCTTAAACCCTAAACTAAACTTTACATCCTAAACCCCCTAAAGCCTAAACCCAAGTCCCCCATAAAACCCAACACCAGGGCTCGACTTTAAATCTTCCCCTATCAGAGTTCAGGGCTGCGATTTGAATCACCACCGCTCCTAACATGAATGTACTCCACCCACCGTTTAGGGGTATAACCCTAAAGGTACAAGGACCCAAATAGTAGGGCTTTAGGGCCCAAATACCATGAATATTATAGTCTTTGGGCCCTTAAACTCAATTATTTGGGTCCTTGGACCCTTAGGGTATTCTGGTATGCCGAACTTTCAATGTCAGGGGGAGGTGAGTATGATTTGGCTGTAGGTGAGAAAGTCGAGACCTGACAGGTGGAAGAACCGACTTGCTCTCATCTACTTACAAGGCCCTCAACCCTATATTGGGTTTAGGGCTTAGGATTTAGGGTTTGGAACCCTAAACCTTAAACCCAAAGCAAAAAAAGGCAAAGCTGGCCACAACGTCGCTTGAGGTTAAATTGGCATGGTATATCCAAACTAAAATGGAATCGCCCCATAAATGGAATCTTCTGCATACACCCCGAAATATTGCTATCCTTGTTCTGCAGGCTCCTAGAAATCGATTTTTAATTTTCGGAAGAGCTGCAGAAGCCGTCAATCTTAAATCTTAAGCCCTACAGTAAGCCTTGAAAACTTTGAGCCCTAAACCCTCAAACGTTCAATATGTGGCTTCCTCTGCAGGCCCAGAATAGCTGGATGGGCATCTGTGGACAAGGACATCACTGCTTGGAGAATTTTGGGTACCCCAAACTCTATGACAGCAAGGGTTTAGGTTTAGGATTGGCGTTTAGGAGTTTAGGGTTTGTAGGGTTCAGGGTTGAAATTTATGCCGTCCCCCAGCCCCTTCAATAAGGAGCCTGCTGTAGTACGCAAACCCCTACAATAAGGACCTTACTATAGTCATATGATACCCCTGCGGTCTTTTTTCGGGAGGGGTGGTGGGACCAATATCCTGTTATGACGGTTATGCATTGACAAGCTTCTTTAAATGAACGGCGTGATTTTGGATATTGCCCCCACCCCTACCCAGTAACACTTTCAGAACAATCATGTGCTAAAGTTATGTATTTCTGTACATATGTAGGTATGTTGTCCTTAATGTTTTCCCAGTCTGTACTATCATGGGGGGAGGACTGTATGCCACATCTTTCACCACGCCAAAATTTGATGCACGATCGGAGGTGGCTGAAAGTAGGCGTGTGTGCTTGCAGCAAGTCTTTTATGTAGCTGGGCTTCAACCTGGAGTTTCCAGCTCGGAAAGCGATCCTGGAAAACAACGGTAGAATTCGGCAGAAGCCTGCAACCTCGGCCCGAGGCCTCTGCATGCCCTTCCGCAGCAGCTCTCCATTCCTACCTCCGCCATGCCGCCACCCTGTCTACCCCACTTTTACAGACGGAGGTTGGTAGAAGGATGGGTGGGTGGGGAGGAGGGAGGGAGGGGAAGAGAGTGGTGAGTTGGGGCCCTTTGTAGATGGATTAGCCCACATGGCAACAAGCATCCCTATTTCCCTGCCTGCTTTAAAGATCAGGTTTAGGGTTTAGGGGACTCCTACGGTAGCTGATTGCAAGGAGGTCTCCGATTCCAATCTTTAAGCCTTAAGCCAACCCTAAGTTTGGGGAAAGCCCAAACCCTACCTATCGCTATGTAGCCCCTTTTAAAGGTACCCCTAGTTTTGGGAACCTAAGATCCTTGCAAAAGTGTTGCAGCGAGCGTACACCTCTCTAAGCCCCAAGCCGCAACCACAAATCAAGTGCAGCCACAAAAGCAACAAATACCCAAATCCCTAAACCCTAAACCGAAGCCCTACCTCCCTAAACCCTAAACCCTCACCTCGGATCTTTGCAAGGAGAGTTGGGATCCGGAAGTTGGCTCTTGGAGCTTGTTCAGAACTCAGCCGCTCAAGGGCCTCACTGGGGATCCAGGGAATCCACCCCATTTTAGGGTTTAGGATTTAGGGGTTTAGGGTTTAGGGTTTAGGATTTAGGGGTTTAGAGCTTAGGGTTTAGGGGTCTAGGGGTCTAGGGGATTAGGATTTAGGGTTTAGGGCTTAGGCTGTTGAATTCAAAGTTAGTCTGGGGAGCTTAATTTCTTCTTGGTGTTGGGGGGTGGGCTCTGGGCTACAAGAGAGCCTCGGATCTAAAGCAAATCCTGTTGAGTAGTTCTTGGAATGTGTAGGACACTCATCTCGTTGTCAGCTCTTCAGACGCAAAGCATCTTAGAATTTTAAGGGTTTAGGGTTTAGGGTTAAGTATACCGACTGGAATTTCAGCATGGCTAGCTGCTTGAGCAGTACCTCAAGGCTATTCAAGAGGATGGGTCCACACGTTGGGGCTCATGTTTCGGTACACCCTCACCGTCGAGTGTGACACCTCAATAACAAGACTTTCAGTATAGGGGGGTTTCCAAAAACTAGGGGCCCCCTTATGGGTGTCATTAAACCCTAAACCCTAAACCAGATATTTAGGCCATTCACCATCTTTTTGTCGGCGCTGAGCTGTGCTATGTTGTGGGTGAGCCTTTAGACACCCTAGCAGCGCTGTGCCCAAAGGTTTAGGGTTTAGGGTTTAGGGTCATTATGCGACTCCATCAGCCAAGGCCATAAACATTCTATTCACAAGCCTCGTTCTTTTCAATGCCCAGTGGTTTCGGGCCTGTGAAAGCCCAACCTCGTGTAGAAGCTGAGGAACTATGAAGATCACCCCCTTAACGCCCAGTATCATCATGAATACCGTATAAGTTACTCCACAGCCCTATTCTTGTTGTTTAGGCCGCTCCTCGGGGAGCTTGCTTTTTCATTTGAGGTGGGAGTTGGGGGCTCACGGTTCTGAGTTAGTTTGGGAATACCAAGTCATAATCGGTTTAGGGTTTTTTTTCGGGTTTAGGGTTTAGCGGGTGATATCCTACAGTCCCTGATATTTTCTACATTGGATAACCCTAGTGTTTTGTAGTGTGCCTAGCTGGCGGCTAAACCCGAAAGCCTGGCATCATGCCAGTGTCCATGTTCTTTCTTGTCCATATGATTCTCCATTATTGCAGTAGTATCCTTAAACCCTGCACTACCGCTGCATACTCTCTAGAAAAACCAATTCAAACCCCATGCAATCAACATATGAGTGGTTGTCAAAATTATGGTCTCTTTTTGGATCCCTAATATAATACGGCCCCTAATTTTAGGGTACCCAAAAAGGGACCACAATTTTGACATCCACCCATATACCAGCGCCTTATAGCACCCTATAAGGCGCCCTATACAGCACCTCGATGGAGCCATAACCTCAAGCCCTGTATAGCACCCAGTTTGTGAGAAGTAGTTTCCATGTTCTTTTCCATTATTCCTATATACTCCTTATATAATCCCCATATAATCCCTAAACCCTAAACCCCTAAACCCGTACAAATGCCTATATACCCCTATATAACCCCTACACCTTCATCCCCAGAACTCCCAGCGTTTGTGAGAAGCGGAAGACTTTTTCAGAGGCCTTTGGACTTCCAGATAGAAGCCTCGAGCTGAGTGGGTTTAGGGTTTAGGTTGTAGGGCTGATCCTTATAGTGGATATATAGTGATAATGGAAAACAAAATGGAAACTACTATGCAGGGTTTAGGGTTCAAGGCTAATGGGGTTAAGATTTGGGGCCTTATGTTAATTCTTTGGATTTGAAAGGCTTAGGGTTCAGGGTTTAGGACTTAGAGTTTAGGTTTTAGGTTTAGGAACAAGGCTGCGGCGTTCGTATCTCAACATCCAAGAAAACGGTTATGGTCCTGTGAAGTCCCTGAATCGTGTAGGATGCAATCGTGGTTTGGTTTGGGTAGGGGTCCAAGATTTGTGCAAGGTGTAAATATGTTATACGTTATGTTGAGTGCATGCAGGGCATGTGACGTCCACGCAGGGCTACAGTTTTAGGACTCTGCGGGAGTACTCCTCGGTAGACATGCCGTAGAGGCTGGCACCCGGGCGAAGGTAGTACACTCCCCCAAACCAACATGGAAACCCATATAGTCCCGTTTTAGAAGGACTGTATTCTTTATAGGGCTTTGTTGGGTTTCCATGTGAGTTTCCGGGAGTGTATCCGAGCAGAACTTCGCGTGCCCAGGTCCCATCGCGCTGTTGAATGCTCATGTGAAGACTGGTTGCCTGGTTTGTTTTGGCGTTGGCAGCATTCGTATGAGCATACAACAGCATAAGCCCTGTATCATTAACCAATTTGTAGTCCCGTGGGAACCTCTGCTAGTGCCTTTTTGCCCTTTTCATTTCGTGGTCCCCTTTTTGAAGCTGAGCTTTAGGAAAAAGGGTACCCATATCATTAATGGGATGGGGTTCCCATATAACCCTTTATAGTCCCAGTCCTGTAGGCCGCTGACTTTTCCTATACGTAATATAAGATCAACAGCTCACAGCCGAATTCTTGCTGGGTTGCTATGATTGAGGAACTTACATTAGTTACCATATCATGGGTATATAGTGAGTAGTGAGGCTTCGCTGTTAACTTAGTTGAAGCTCTTTAACTGCAACCCAGCTTGTAGGTGCCTGATGCGGCGGAAACTGCATGTCGTCGTCTGTTAAAAGGCAGAAATTCAGAATGAACGTATGAATTGCAATCACTGGTCCCCAATCTAAAGCACCCCCCCCCCATAGTAAATAGTCCCGTCTGTGGCATACCATAATCTATAATGTAGCTGCTTAGGGGTGGGTGGGAGGGGAATATTTGGGGAGATGATTGCAATAGCACTTCCAAAAAGGCCTGCTGCAAGCTAGCAAATGATGACGCCGGGCAGATTAAAACGACCCCCATAAAGTGCTAAACCCGGTTTAGGGTTTAGGGTGTAGGGTTGAACCCTGATTCCGATCTCATTCCCGAATGGTAGCTTTTGGATAGAATCTATCGGGTGTAGTCATAGGGTTTTGGCTTTAGGTTCCCAAATTAGTATAAAACCCCTAAGCCCTAAACCCTAAACCACGGGCTGAGGTTGCTTTGGACGCCATGCTGCAGGCGAAAGTGTCTGATAGCAGATTTAGGTTCAGGGTAAATCTGGCCCAACTATAAAACAGTCTGGTTTAGGGTTTAGGGTTTAGGGTGGTTATTGGTACACAACCCAGTTTTCAAACATATTAGGAAACTTGTTCTAGATTTTCTGGTTTTCAGTAGGCTATACATGGGCTATACTTACCCTGAACCTCCAAGTACTGTAAGTTTTGTGGTTACCTCGAGAAGAGCAATGGGTGGATGCGGGGTTTCTTTTGGGAAGTTCGCGTATGAGGCCTTGCATATATTGTGACCGAATCCCATGTCCAGCATATGACTGCGTCTAACTCATGTGGCTATTTGCTCCCCTAGTGACTGCATCCACCTGAAAAAAAGGCTGGGGCGGATCCCAAGTCAGTTCCTTCGGCTTCAAATCGCCGAAGCTAAGTACCATTCAAAGATTGGGGAGCCCAAGGCAGACATCACTGATGAATGAACTATGATGAAGTTCCAGAGGTCACTAGCATTCATGTTCCCACTGCGCTTGTGAGAATGTTTCAGGGGTTGCGCGAATAATTACTTTGCAATTCGGGACTACGCGCAGAGACTTAGGGGGAGTGAGAGAAAGAGTAAGTGAGTGACTCAGAGACAGAGAGAGGCACAGAGGAATCAAGAGAGCGAGAGGGAAAGGAGGGTGAGGCAGCCTTTCGATGTTTATATACTTCGGGGAAATGGAGAGAGGGCATCTCCTCGTGCTTATGCCCTTTTTAGGTTTCTCAAAACCTGCAGGTTAGGCGGTATCTGTTCTCTAGTGGGGTTAAGTAGTCCATGTTGGGTAGTAGAGTCCCCATTCATCCAACATACAACTCTACGCAAGACAGCTTACAAACCGCCAAGTAGGTCTTCCTCGACCTTATGAGCTTGTGGGGATGGAGGAAGGGATCATTTACTATAACCCTTCCACCTTACCCCGCACCTAGGTAGCAAAACACTTAAGCCAAGCTAGCATCAGGTCGTAGCCTGGAGTCCGTATGATTTGCTGTTTGCTTCACTCTGGCCTCAGTGCTCTTCACGAATTTATAGATTATTTGGGGGGTTTAGGCTGATGGCTGTTTACCGCTTATAGTTCCCCTTAAGTTGATAGAATATGGTTTTGGGGTATATGATAATAAGATCCCCATATACCACATATCCTATCTACTTAAGGGGACTTTAATCCATTGCCAATTTGTTGTTCCCTGACCCTTAGCCCTCCGAACATCAATTTCTCCAGATACTTTTATGGACTACCTGCTTGGTTGGTCAGGGGGACTTAGTAGGCGGGCCCATAGTCCAGACACCTGAGATTATTGTATGTTTCTTTAGGCTAAAGGTGTACTTGCTAGGCCCTTTCGAGCCTGAAAGTGTTTATAAAGGGATATATGGGGATTATGGAAAAGAACATGGAAACTACTGTTTAAGGTTCAGGGTTTGCGCCCAAAGTGTTCCCAAAACCCGGTTCGCATTTGATTTTCCGTTTGATTCTCCATCAATACCCATTAGCCCTCTAAACCCTAAGAAGCTTCAGTTGTTGAGGAGGTCATATGAGCCGGGGTCAAAATTACTGTTATTGTACAGTGGTATGGAGGGTTGGTCAATGAGTAGAGATATGTTAAAACTACTGCAACACGATACGGGGCACCCTAAATGATTCCCACCATTACCACAGACAAGTAATTTTGACGCCAGCTCATATATAAAGATATACACAGAGATCTGTTGTCACATATCCCTTTAGCATTGTGCTTGCGAGCCTTGCCGACATTTTGCTTTGTCGCCTCAGAGCAAGGGCGTGGAGCCGTGCCAGCTGCTCACCTCCATGGATTCTTGACCGCCAAGGGTTAAGGGTTTAGGGTTTAGAGTTTAGGGTTGAGGTTTTAGCGTTTAGGGTTTAGAGTTTAGGGTTTAGGGTTTAGGATTGGTGGGCCTAAACCCTGATGCTGCAGCACAGGGGTGGAAGCTCTGGATCCACTTTCCTAGAACCATCCTTATGCTGCGGCTGCTGCCTTTCTGGTGTTTTCATTCCTGTTATTCATTCCTGTTAAAGCGATGCTACGGAAGACGTTCCTCGGAGACTTGCGCGAAAAATCATTGCCACGTCGGCTCATGTCATGTTGAATGCTTGGGCTTCTCCAAGTCATAAAGACAAGAAATCCCAGGTAGCTGTCCGATGTAAGGGTTTCCGAAAATCACGGGTCCCTTCTTGAGGGTCATAATGAGGATTGCAGTATATTTTGATCCCCTCAGTTAAGGAAACCACCATATTTGGTCCCCTACTTTGAATGTCCAAAACAGGGGCGTGCATCAACATGATCATTCCAAACTGTGCCCTAAACCCTAAATCCATAAACCCTAGACGCAGCCTTTTTTACTCGGCCATGCAAATCTTCCTTCCGGGCACGTACCCCTCACGTGGGCCTCTTTTTCTCGGAAGGCAGAGAAACATACCGTGACACCCTTCAAGTACAGAACTGTAGTGATAGATTATCTCTCCTACTTGGGTAAAACGGACGCGAAAACGGCGACCTGAAACCCCAATTTCAAAAAACAGGTCATAGATCAGGATACTAAACCCTATACCCCAAATCCTAAACCCCCAAAACCCTACTTAAAACCCAACACCCTACCCAAAAAAAACAAGTTGTTAATCCCAAGCCCTAGATCCCAAATCCCAAGCCCTAAACATCACATCCTTTATCCAAAGAGCCTTAGGATGCTAGGCTAAGGCACTTGAATTGAGTCGAAAACAACCTTGCTTAGGGTTTAGGGTGTAGGGTTTAGGGTTTAAGGTTTAGGGTTTAGGGATGTTTGGGGTTTAGGGTTTAGGGTTTAGGGGCTTACCCAATAGAAGAACCTGATTTTTTTGAACTGAGTTTAAAAGCTTTACTTGTACACCAAATAGAAGAACTTCAGCCTTTTTGGGCTTCTTTTTGGGTCTCTATAAACCCAATAGAAGAACGCTTAACCTTTTTGGGCTTCTTTTCTGGGTCTCTATAATAAAGTTCAAACTTGATTAGCCCTGGTTTTGGGGGAGAGAGGAACAAGGAAATCCTAGCATCTACTAAGTTACTATATACCCATACCATTGAAACCCAAGCTCTAAACCCTAAACCCTAAGTAAACTTATTCTTTACTATATACCCCTTAGGGTTTAGGGTTTTAGGGTTTTAGGGTTTAGGGTTTAGGGTTGCCTAAACCCTAAGTAACCTTGTTCTTTACTACATACCCAGAGTATGGCAACCTAAGCCCTAAACCCTAAGCCTTAACTTCACTTCAGTTTCCTTAATATGAACTTAGGTTAGGTCAATCCCCCTATAGTAATAGCTCCTTACTATGGATTCCTTAATGTACCTACAATAGTCCCTTGACCCTAAACCCTACACCCTAGATCCTAAACCCTCAACCCTAAACCCTCAACCCTAAATCCTAAACCCTAAATCCTAAACCCTAAACCCTAAGTGGGGATCGATTCAAAAAAACATAGGATGGGCTGATCCTATGGCGCCCTTGGCGTCAGAAACCGCCTGGCATTTCGGAAGCCTGGAAGACTCGTGGCAGCTGGCCCCTGGACGGAGGGTTTCGTTCAGGGTTTAGGGTTTAGATATATACTACCCATCCTTTTGGGGGGAGCTAAGGAGCTAGGGATAGTCCATATCAGTATAATAAGGGGAGCTAAGGAGCCCAGGAATCTCCAAAACCATAGCTAAGTATTTATATATTGGCATATGTATATATAGCGTCTGTATAACATAGGGATAATGGAAAAGAAAATGGAAGCTACTATTTAGGGTTTAGGGTTGGGGGTTTAGGGCTTAGGATTTGGGGCTTAGGGCTTAGGATTTGGGGCTTAGGGTTTAGGGGTAGAATTGTGGGTTTAGAGCTTTGGGTTCAGGGCTTAAGGTCTAGGGTTTAGGTCCGAGGGCTGAGGGTTTAGGGGCTGAGGTTCAGTGTCTAGGGACTCAGTGGGAATTACTATACTTATTGAGGGCTTAGGGTTTCATCGTGGAGAATCAATCACAGAGCAAGTGGGAAGCATCATGGAGAAGTGTGTTACATAGGGGTGTAAGTATTAGGGAATACGAGAGCTTTGGCAGTTTGACATTGTAATCGTATGATAGTGTGGGATTCTCATTCTAGATTTTGGGGCCGCCAACATCCCTCTCCCGTTCGCATTCCTAAATCGAGACCCCAAAACACCCGTCGAGCCTTTCAATATGCCATGGTCAGGAAAGCTGTGTACTTCTTGAGTCTGTGAGAACCTTCATTATAGGTTTTAGAGCACAAGAATTGTAATGAGTAGGAGCTCATACTAGCCTGAACCCACAGCCAATCTAGATCAATGAGTAAGGACCCGTCATGTATCATACGGAACCTTTGGACCCTCTATCTTCTGTCTTCCAGACATGGAAGGTGATTTGCTGGAAGAACAACACATGTCGTTCTTCCCCTAAACCCTAGACCGTGTGTCATTCAATAGCATGGGTAGATTAATTGCAGCCTTCGGTTCGTTTCGAGGTCAAGGTTTGGGTGCTGCTGAAAAGCCAGGGATCTTGTAAACTCCTTTCGGTGTTGGGCTACTATGGGCTTATATAGGGATGTTGTAGGAAAAGTGGAAAAGCGAATGGAAACCATCAGTTAGGGCTCAGGGATTTGCGCCCTACACCCTCAGCCGAGCACCATAGGATTGGATGGCCGGCGGGTACGGTCCAGGGTTTACGGTTTAGGGTCTAGGGTTGGTCTAGGGTTTAGGATTGAGATGCGGCCTAATATATTTGTGTAGTTTTTGCTTGGTTTTTCAAGGTCAGTTGATAAGGAGTAATACATGTCCCACCCAAAGAGGAACTAGATAGGAGGCCCGGGGTAGTTCAGACAACCCGAAATCCCAAGTTTTCATGGGTTCCCCTACTACCCCCCCCCCTCCCCTGTAGGGTTCCTACCTTGACAAGGCTATTTAGGGATAAGTAGGCCTGATTAAGCTTAACTAAGGGCGAACCTTACGGGGGGGAGCGGGTAGTATAGGGAGGGGTGTAGTACGGGAACCCATGAACTTGAGAAGCCCCAGACCCTCATCACGAAGTCCCAATTCCCACTCTTTTTTTTTCGTGTGTATACAGCTTTGAGTCTTCAACAGGAAAAATTCCCCTCCAGACCCTAAGCAACTGTAAGAAACACCAAAACTTTGTGAAGCAACGTGTTTCCAGAAGGGCCAGCTATTGAAGAAGCCACCCCCAGAAGGTTTGCAACCGCTATGTTCCAAGTAATGTAGACCCAGGATTTATAAGCCCCCTCCGTTTACGGGTCTTGATATTCGGATCCCTATGATAATCCGTATTAGGGGGAGGGGGTTTATTAATCAGGGTCTACATTACCCACATGGTATATAACTGGGGCGCAGGGTACGTAGGCCTGGTACTGGGGCCCAACTTGCCACACGTTTAGGTACTTAGGCACACAGGGCTGGGTAACATTGTGCAGTGAAGACATGCGGGCGGCATGTACCGTATCAACCTAAGCCCCAACCCCTCAACAATGAACCCTAAACCCTATAAACCCCAAAACCCTAAACAGTGTGCCCTCCATCATGGGACAAAAAGCCTGGTGATGCTGAAGGCTGCGCATTTTCGGATCAAGCAGAGCCAGGATTTACATCAAGCCCTGAATCAACCTCAATCCCTCATCCCTAATTCCTTAACCTTAGGGCATAGGGTTTTGTAATCCCTAATCCCAACTGCCCTACACCTATGATTGGCAACTCAAAGGATCCTGGCAAAAATGAACCTTGCAGCCTCTCGCATTGAAGGGGCTTTGCAGGGCTCACACCCTAAACGGCCTCGAGGTCATTAGATTACGGTTTAGGGTTCTGGGTTTGGGGATGGTTTGTGGGATGTAGCTTTAGGCACGCCAGCACAGCTGAACTACAGTGGGTAGCTGCAACGCCGTCACAACAAATTCTGAGATGCCCCACAGACAAAGTATACAGGCTTCTATACGGATGCGCTTGATTTCGGGATCCAAGTATATAAAACATACATTGGGCTCTGTAAATAACACCTGCATTGAGCGATTTGGATCCCCAAACCCTAAACCCTGAACCCTCTAGGTCCCCACTGTTGAGCCTTCATAGTGTTCGTAGTCCCTTCGACTTGTTCTTTTTAGTTTCTTGCGAACATGTTGCGCATCTCGATGATGGCGTCGGGACAGGAGCTACCTGCTGTCAGTATGGAGGGGATCCGTGATGTGAGAGACTTGAAGCTCTCACTGCGCAAGCAGCATGGCTTTCCAATGTGCATGCAGCAGCTCCTAGGGTGTTCTGGAAATTGGCTTCTAGTTTCTTGTTATTCTACCGTAAACCCAAACGAAACCGCTAAACAGATTTTCTGGGAGGCTTCCAGTGCATATAAAGGTTGTTGCACAATGGAAAGATATTGGAGGATGTTTCCCAGTTCGATGCCCCCATCGAGATGCAGCTTATCCTCTCTATCGGCCTCTGGGATATCTACGTAAAAACTTTTCACTGTTGATGTTTATCGACGCTCCACATCATACCATGTTTAAATTGGCTCAAAAGGCCATCAAAGGTAAGCAAGAGTGCAGGGCCAGCTGGGAGTTAATAGATGCCTCTGAGAACGGCTACCTGGAAGTCGCACGATCATTGTTGAACGCTGGCGCGGACAAGAACGCTCAGACTCTGGGCGGCCGGTCGGCGCTCATGTGCGCCGCATCCAGGGGCCGCTTTGAGGTAGTGCAGCTGTTTCAGGGTGAAATTTGGGCAAGATGTTGGCTTCAAAGCTCTTCGTTGAAGGCTATGGTCGCCATGGCTTACTACTTCAAGTAAGCAACATCTAGAAAAAAACGTAGCATGACCCAGGTTATTGGAAGCTGGTGCCGACAAGGACATGGTTGACCCCAGTGGCGAGAGTGCTCTAATGGGTGCGGCTTGTAATGGCCATGTAACCAGATCAAAGCTGAATTTACGGTTTCGGGGTAGGGCTTAGGGTTTAGTGGAAAATCAAATGGAAAAGCAGACAGAAAATGAAACGGACACTGGTTTATGAGGGTTAGGGTTTCAAAAAATTGGGACCTTTTTTTGTTTGCTGAGGGTGGGGGGGGGGTCCTATAATACGGTTGAAGGCATTTGTGTGTTTCGTTGGAGCCGCTTTATTCGTTGGAGAAATCTCCTTAGGCCAACCAGGAATATTGCTTACATTCATGTCAACATGGAGCCAGGCAAAAATTGTGCGGTTACTGCTGTCAGTCGGCGCTGGCTTAGAGACGCGGTACAGGAATGGCAAGACAGCTTTCATCTATGCAGTGGCCTGTCGCCACTTGCCGGTTGCCAGGTTGTTGCTAGAAGCTGGTGCCGACAAGGATGAGGGTGATCTGAGCGGCAAAACGCCTCTGATGTACGCAGCTCAACTTGGCTTTGAAAAGCTTCTGCAGATGTTGTTGGAAGCTGATGTCGACAAGGACAAGCAGGATGTTCTTGGCAAGACAGCCCTTATGCATGCAGCTGGCCGAAGCGAAGTGAAGATCGTGCGCATGTTGTTGACAGCTGGGGCTGACAAGGCCATTGAGGATTTCCAAGGCAGGACTGCCCGCAAGCATGCAAGTGGACCATGGCACCGGGAGCTTATGCAGTTGCTCTACTAAGCAGTTTGACTACACAGCTACGCATCTTTCATTCGCGCAGCTCTTAGGGTGGATGCAAAGGCCGTCGACCCAGCATGCGGCACCATGACAACAGGATACTGGGTTCATCGCCCGAATCTCCCGGGAAGCTCTTGCCTCCGAGGAGCTGGAAAACAGAGGGCGCAGGATTGGTGCAAAAATGCTCAGGCTTCGAATCATTGTCAGAGGTCACTGTGATTCACGACTTCCTGAAGCGGTAACAGTGCCGCTCAAGCAAGCTCCTTTCTTCGTCTTAGGTCACACAATCTTCACAACCCTCCACCTGGTCATGTTAAACCCTATATTCGCCTATACGAGCTACGCGAAGCAGGATGCTCCTGCTGCTCTTGCTAGTTGCCATGTTGCTGTTGTCGCTGTTACAGTTAGTTATTGTTGCTGCTGTTGTAGCCGTTGCTCTTGTTGCTGTTATTGTTGCCGTCGCGCGTGGGATTGTTCCAGAGCATGGTTCCTTTCTCTAGGGTTGTTGGACTCTCTTGTGTTGGGGCCTGAAACGATTTGGCATCAAGGGTCAGGAAAAGCAACGCCAGTTTTCAGGAGGGCGGACCCCTAGAGCCCCGTGTTGCGATGATTTATGATGATGTGAGGTTCCATACATGGTGGACCCCAATGTAGGACCCACCAACTCTCATTATCCTTAACTTGAGGAGCTCACAAAAGCGACCAAGAACTGTTGGAAGCCCTAGTATTCTGGAAAAATAGAGAGCCTGAAAGCATGGTTGCTTCTTTTGCCCACCTCCTACAATAGAAACAATTAAACCCCATAGTAGTCGTTTGCATTTTCCTTTCCATTATCCCAATATGACCCTAATCTAACCCTAATCTAACAGCTATTAGCAAAAAATCCAGTGATCAGTCAAAGCTTGCCTCGCAGAACATGAGCTGTACTACAAAGGTGTCAGTGGCACATGTCATGGCTCTGTGTAAATGAATTTCATCTTGTTGTGTTGTTCACGGGCATACGCGACCTTTTGAAACTAGCCCCACAATGTCCCAGGGCCCATGTCTTTGCTTCATATAAGGCTCCATGCTGATCAGAACGTGCCTTGAACGCAGATCCCGGCAGTCACGCAGTATATATTTTCTGGGAAGTTCGGGGCCTTATTTGGGGGGATCCCAACGCATTGAGGTGTGATAAGGTGGACCACATGGGAGTCGGAATTGTGGGGAATACTCACACGGGTCTTTCGCACGCCAGGCCCGTCCATGTATCCCTGCAGCAAGTTTCCTCTGACTTGTTGAGAAGAGTGCTGCGAGTTCACGTTGCAAGAAGCCATGAACTGATGTGAAGGCTAAAGGAGATCTCTTGACTGTAGCAAGTGTCACGCGGAACAAATGTTGGACTGCAGATCAATGTTTTAAGGTCCACAGTCAAGGTGCTGCAAGTTTCTCAATGTCAGCATAGGCCAATCATGCCCATCAATTCCATGAAAGGGGCCAAGAACACCCACACACAAGGTAACGCTTGCCACGCGCACACACATTGGAACATGGCAGTTCATCGTTAAAAAGCAACATAACTGCACTGTGCTTTTAGGCCTGAGTCCAAAGGCCTTTGTATATTTGGATGTAGATGGGTTTAGGGTTAAAGGTTTAGGGCCGACTACATCATTGCCACACAGATCCTCATAACCTCACCCCCGCACATGGAACAACTAAGGAACTTACTTGGCACACGGAATGGTATGCCCCAATACCCTAAACCCTAAACCCTATATCCTAAACCTGAAAACCCTATGTCATAAACCCTAGACCCTGTAGCCTAAACCCCTGAACCCTAAACCCTAAACCCCTAAACCTGCATCCTAACCCTAAGCCGCGAAACGCCGCGAGGAGCCCAGTTCATCAAGCAACCTTGAAACTCTGAAACCCTGGTTAATGCGGGTTTCCCAAAGTTGGGGGTACTTTGAAGGGAATATAGGGGTTATGTTGGGAATATAGGGTGTAGGGTTTCCAAAAGTTAGGGGTACCTTTAAAGGGAATAGAGCGGTGATATAGGGAATGTAGGGTTTGGTGTTTCCCAAAGATAGGGGTCCCCCAGAACAATGATTATAGCATTTTGGGGTTCATATTCGTGTTTTCCTATTTAGGGAAACTGCCTAAGCTCTCAAGGGAGCTTCCACAACTCGCTTATACGGCCACGCCTTTGGCAAAGTCCTGAGCACCCTTCTTCCTACTGCAAAGCCTTACCCTTTGGAAGTGATACTGCGAGACATTAGGGTTTAGGTTTTAGGGATTGAAGGTTCTAGAGTTGTAGGGTTTAGAGGGATAGGTCTTTAAAGAGATGTATTTCGTAGCGTCCAGGTAAGGTTTCACCTGTCCTGCGGCGGTTGTCCAAACTATGGTCTCTACTTGGGTACTGCCCCTCACTAACAGTTGGATAATAAGTATAATATGGTCATATATAGCCCTTAATAGGACCCCTAATATAGACTGTTACTGGGCAAGTCTCTACGGGACTATAGCTTTGCCAACCCCCTTAAGATCCCGTACATAACCCCTACATAACCTTCATGTACGCCCTAGGTCGCCCTTGTGCTTGTGCAACCCCTACATATAATCCATAGAACCCTCAACTCTACAACCCCTAAACCCTAAATCCTAAACCCTAAATCCTAAACCCTAAATCCGAAACCCTAAGTTCTAAACCCCGAAACCTAACTCCTAAACCCTAGTGAGATGTCCCCGCGTTGACATCGTGAGGTATACCGGAGGCCAGACCTCGAGGCGGTGCAGGCCGCTTTGATCTGCAGGACTTTGGTAAGACGCTTGGGGTTTTGGGGTTTAGGGTGTTTTCGTGTGTAGGGTTCTAGGATTTCTGGTTTGGGATTTAGGCTTATAGATATGAGGAAAATCAAATGGAAAGGACGACGGATAACGAAATGGAAGCTGGGACAATATAGTGGATGTCTGGAGATAGTTCGCATAATTCAGGTCCTAGGTTCCATGTATTGTGATGGTATACGGTGCCTAACTCAAACAGACTTCCAAAGGATATTGGTAGCTATTTAGGCCCTCCATTATCTGCTGCACAGTGTTGGGAGATTCACCAATACCCTCCCAATATCCTCAATCGGGGTTATGCGGCCCCTGACAGCCGTAAAAGGGGGTCCTTGGAGGGTCTATAGGTATACACGGACTCTTTGGGAATCATGTTTACAATTACTCAGGTGGCTACTGTCAGGATTCATACGAGGATTCCCATTTTCCTTTATGACCCATCTATCCCCCTAGGCTTACTATGCATGCTGCTACTGTTTTGGCGGTAAACGTCAAAGTATGCTCATGTACAAGTCGGCGTTGAGGGCCTAGAGCTCCAGAATTTTCACTCTGCACGGGGGTTTAGGGTCTAAGAAAGGTTCAAGGGTGCGGGTGGTGCTAAAGACTTGACGTGCATCGGAGACTAGGATGATGTGCGATCACACGACGAAGAAACATCCTTCATACAACTTGTTGCCTAACATGATCACTCTTCTCGTGCAAGCCTTTGAGCAACACAGTTGTTTGTCGGCGTGGTGTCCAAGCAAGCCGTCGGCCTTCTGAACTTCATGTTAATCCTAAACACTAGGGATCCGAGCATACAAACAATCAATACCAATACTGGAGAATCAAATGGAAAAGACAATGGAACATGAAATGGAAACTGGGCTTATATAGGGATACAAGTATACAGATAAATACCTACATTGGGCCCTAAAGTCTTTACACGGCACCTACATTGGGCTATTTGGATCCTCAGGGGAGCCCAAAAACTGTGTTATCAGCAGTTTCTCTCCAACGGAGCGGCGACACTCCAACTCTAATGTAAGAACATATTCTGCAACGGCATGTGGTCTGAGTTTAGGGTTTGAGGGTTTAGGCTTCAGGGTTACCTTAGGAGCCCGAAGAATTAGATTCCAATCTTGCAGTCCCAGGTTCCTTGTAGATCTATGGCTCGGGATACCCCAAACAGACCTCAAAATGGTACAGAGGCCCGAAGCCCAATTCTCAATCCTAATTAATCCCTAAAGCCTGAACCTAAATACAAAACCTTTAAACCAGAAATCCTAAGCCCTTGAACCCTAAATCCTAAACCCTAAGTCCTAAAACCCTAATCCTAAATCCCATACCCTACACGCTAAATGAAACCTTCCTGGTAGACGTCTCGGCTTGCGCTGCCCAGGGGGTGCTCGCCCTGACAGCGGCTGACCCTGAAGAGACTGGGGGCTTTGTTTGTGTGCCAGGCCTGGGGTTTAGAATTCAGGGTGTTTTGGTTTAGGGTTTCAATTGAGGTTATAGGATTTGTGGGTTTAGGGTTTTAAGGTTTTAGTGTTTAGGGTTCGGGGTTTGGGTTTTAGGGTTCAGTATTTTAGCGGTTTGAGTTTTAGGGTTATGGGTGTTAGGATATTTGGGCGTAGGGGTTTAGGGTTTTAGGGTTTAGGCTTTTAGGGTTTAGGCTTTCAGGGTTTAGGGTTTGGGGTTTTGGGGTTTACAGGGTTTAAGATGCTTCTTAGTCCAAGCGTAGGAGCGTAGGTAGTGTTGAGGGTTGAAGGGGTTGGGGGAGGGATGTTTTGGCAGCCATAGTTTGAGTTCATTCCTCAGGAAGTGTAGTAGTTGGCATCGTAGTTGGCAATATATGCAATGGCAATTTTGGGCAACCTCGACAGACATTGTAGGCAACGGCATCTTAGACATGGTAGGCAATCTTCTGTTTCAAGATCCCAGAAGAGTTGCACGGGGTCTACGCATGGCTGACACAAAATGGCCTTCAGATAAACGACGTGTCGCATGAGACCGCTGCCACTGTCTTCATGCCACCTGTTGAGCCTCAACCCTACACCAAATCTCTGAACCTCTAAGATAGGATACTGGTACCATGTTTGTTCTTACTACGACAGGTTGTTTCTCATGATGACTAGGATTTGGGGTGTTCCCGACAAGTTCGGAACTTTTAATCCCCAAACTCTACCTTAGACACTGAAGACCTTTGTGTTGTAGGGCTTCATAGAAGGAACTCTACCACAGGGCTGTAAACCTGAAAGTCTGTTGGGTCTAAGGTAAGCCCCAAACCTTGGGAATTTCAATTTAAAAGGGTCCCCAAACAGACCAACACATTTACTACCCTAGCATAGGAGCCACCAAAAAGATGTTTTGGAAAGGCCCTAGAATGATGTGGTGCCTGCGTGGAGGAGAGCTTCCTTCATTCCCAAGTATCACAAGAGATTGGCAGTTCAGATGCCGGTCGTAAGATGACGCAAAACCATGCATGTATCATACATCAGCAAAAAAAATGACCCTAAACTTTAAGCCCTAAACCTGAACTCTTCAGCCCCAAGCCTAGGAGCCCTAAACTCTGAAACCTTAAGCCCTGAATCCCCAAACCGTAAGCATTAAACCAGTAAATACTCCAAGCCCTGACCTGGGGCTCAAGCCGTGTCAGCTACAGTCTAAACTCCGTATAGCAATCCCCTATAGAATTTATAGGGTTTAGGGCCCCTTTTTATAAAGAATTTAGACTATGGCTCATGTGGGATGTTCCAGCTCAAGCCTTCGGCCTTTCCTGACAGGAAGCCATCAGCCAGAGGCGCAGAAGGAGCTCTGCAGCTCAGCAGAGAGGAATCGAACAGCATCTGGTTGTCCAGGGTTTTGTCAAGGTTTAGGGCTTAAAAGTCCGAATTGGGGTCTAGGGTTTTGGGTTTAGGGTTTAGGGTCTAGGGTTTAGGGTCAGGACGGAGGGTTCCTGAGGATACTGTTTGTTTAGAAGCGCCCAAAGCACTGGCTCAGGCGACCTCCTCGGGGGCTCGAAGCTTCGCAAGCGAGGCCCCTGACTGCCCGCAGAAAGGATCCTGTAGGGAGGGTTTATAGGTTTAGGGCCTTTAGGGTTTAGGGTTTGGGTTTTTAGTGTTTATAGGATTGAGGGTTTTAGGGTTTGGCTTTAGGGTTCAGGGATTAGGGTTTAGGGATAATGTAGATTCCTGATTCATTCCCCCCCTCCTTTTTAAGAGCTTTAAGAGTAGGATCCCTATTATAATCCCTGTTAGGGGGAGGGGATTTTATTAAACAGGGGTCTACACTACCGGGTGTAGGATACATGAGGGTTGATCTAGATGTTTTTGGGGAGGGTGTAGGCTTTAGGATTTAATATTTTGAGCTCAGGGCTTTGGCTTTAGGATTCTGGCAGAGGGCTCAAAATGTACACTTTGAATTTAGAGCCTAGGGATATACTGGGAATTACAACAGTGCAATACGACAACCATTTAGAGACGGGATGAAGATCGCATGTGGATTCTTCGAATTGCTTTTGGAATCCCGAACCCTACTGAACCCTAAACCGTACACCCTAAATACTCGTGCTTAAGGGGAGCGGGGGAGTGAATGTTCATATAGGGGACTTTGTAGGGCGTTTTTTTAAGAGCTTATGGCAGGAATCCACTCCCTAACACTCTAGGGTTTGGGGTTTGGGTAGGGGCCACAACCCTCATAATGAAGTCTCCAAAAAGCCTTGATAGTTACACGGTCCTACTTCGGGGCTTGGGTATACCCAAATCTCCTCCGTCCCCTAAGCATCACTTAGCCTTATGCATGATGTCAGCCGAGAAACCCAAGATGAACATTAACCTAAAATCCAAAGAGGAATGAACTAACCCAACGACCCCAAAACCTAAACCCTGAAAGCTATAAATCATACCTTCCTAAAACCCCTACCCCTTAAAACCTATAGATCCCCAGACCAGGAAAGCCCTAAACCCTGAACCTTAAACCCTAATCTCCTAAACCCTAACACAGCAAGCCACCTGCAGGGGATTTTCTGGCGCTCCCCGAGGGGTCGTCCCTGGCGGCTTGCTGATTATTGATATTGGGATTTAGGGCTTAGGCTTCGGGTTTAGGGTTTGCTCTCCAACTAAGATTTAAGCCCACTACCTGTAAAGGGATAGATAGGGGTTTATAGAGGACTTGAAAAGAACATGGAAACTGCCGTTGCATTATTTCGGATTAAGGGTTTAAGGCTGATACTCAAGCCCCTGGCCCCACCGAATATTAAGACTTCCCTCGATCTTATGTTATACCATTATGGGAATATGTGATATTACGGGAAACATAATGTATTCACTCAAACCCAAACCCTAAATCCTAAACCCGAAATCCTGAATCCAAAGCCTGAAACACTACTTTCCATTTTCTTTTCCACTCCCTAAACCCCAAACTCAAAGTCCTAAGACCCCAATATAACCCTATGTAATCCTTACATCCCAATAGAACCCATCTAACCCGAAATAATTCCAATGTATGCCATATATAGGCCTGTATACTCCTTGCGTGTTCCTTCCATGACCTTGCGGGACTTCCTTCATAAAGGGACTTAGTGGGAACCCCAAAACAGGGAGCCCCACTACTATATTCCCACTATATTCTTCGGGTCGTCATCCTCCCTGTCTGGGTGTTCCCATCGGAGTCCTTTTATGCAAGGAAATGGGCGTACGAGGCGCCGCGCTACAGCCTGGGGACCTGCTCCTGCGCCCCGGGCGAGTTGGGTTGATGGGTAGAGGTTTTCTAGTTTGTCGCTTTGGGGCATGAAGTTTTTGGGATAAACAACTTTTCTTTGGGAGGGGGGGAGGGGGTTCTGGCCTCAGCGTTTCGATGTATGTCGCTTTAGGGTGTGGGGTTAAGGCTTGTTCTCCACCATTCATGTGTTAGAAGAGCCACAGATGTAAGATTACGGCGCATAAAGTTTCCTACACGAACAGTATGGGGAGCTGCAAGCACTTGCTAGTTCCTCGTCACCCTGCCTTTTCCCGGGACTGGAACCAATCCTCGAAGGCTAATACAGGCCTTAAAACGGGAAGCCTTAACTCAAGACAATTCGGCCCGAACTCACGTACGCTTAACACTACCTAGACCCTGCAAGGTAGTTCCTTTTGGGGTTTGGTATTTTTTGGTTAGGACTCTTATTGGGACTACCAAAACGGTATTACACTGGCCGGTCTAGGTAAGCCCTAGATTTCAAAGCCATGCAAACTAAACGCTCCAACCTAAGCCCTAAACCCTAAATCCTAAACCCCTAAACCCTAAACCCTAAAACTAATAAACCCTAAACCCTAAACTCTTCACTTTTGGACCTTTAAACCGAGCTCCTGCGTCCCAAGCTGTAAATCCTGAATCTTACACGTTCAAACCTAACATTCTTGGAAGTTAGGAAATAAGGGAAGATAGTATATAGGGATTATGTAGGGAGTGTATTTTCTGAATATAATCGAGAAAAATCCTAAATCTTAAGCCCCATGATAACCCAGTGCCTGTACTTGGCAGATGTAAAAATCCATGGGGATACAAGATACCTTAACTATCGTAACCCTACACTCTAAACTCTTTGCTTGTCAGGTGGGATGCTCGCCTCCTCCATGGAAGCGAACCAGCACCTGGCGAAGAGGTCGAAGGCCCCCCTGCTGGCATCAAACAGTTTTAGGGTATAGGGGTTTACGGTTGCGGGTTTGGGATCTTAAAGTTTGGAGACTTCCAGAGGAATGATTCCAGAAGCGGGAGTGTCGGAGGAGTTCGCAGGCAGAGGAAGTGCAGCAGTGGTTGCAGTTGGGGCACGACATGCCGATTGGCCAGAAAAAACAACAGGAACATTACGGCAATCCGCGACATCTTAAACACCCCAGGCCTTACGAGGCAAAATCGCATTCGAGCATGATGGCCACGCAAAACAAGGGAGACTAGTTGCCTCGCCACCTGAATTCAGGGAGGGCCAGACTACCCTAAACCCTGTGTCAGGAGTGGGCTTTGCAAGGGGGATCTGGTAACCAAGCCCCCAGTTGGGACCTTATTTCTGGGGTTTAGTGACCCTGTGATAGTCAGGTCATACTTGCAGGGTTCTAGTTTTGGCGGTTGAGATTACGAAATTCCAGTTGTTACCTAATGTAGCCCCACATACAGCCCCAGTGTCCATTTCATCTTCTGTTTGAATTTCCCTTTGATTCTCCATGCACTTTTGGGGTCATGCCCCTAAACCTTACTCAAATCTCAACAGAAATCCTAATCCCTAAGCCACTTGAATTAATTACGCTTTTGAGGGTAAGAACTGCCCTGGTGTTTGGACGCCTGGAGCGCCAGGTGGCGAGGCATCGGATGCTCCGGCGACTGCACCGGATTTGCTGCGCATGGCTGTGCCAGACCTTTGTCCAAAGTCAGATGCAGTTTATACAGGGTATATGTGGGTTATATGGGGATAACTAGGTGATATACATATATATATACTGGAGATATGAGGGCTACATACGGGTATATAGGAGCATAAAGAATATAACCCCCATCAAGACGTGTCAAATGGATATCATATGGAACATGCCATGCAAGCTTGGGTTGTGTCGAGGGCTTCTAATATGTTAGGGAATAACGGGATTGTATTAGTTTCCCAACATCCCAAAGTTAGGACCCTATAAGAATCATATGATAGTTGTAGGGTCCTCTTTTTGGGTGCTGGGCTTCACATCTTCAACATAGTCCCTCAACATTAGGGGGCACGTACCTACGGGGCTCGCTGACCTGAAAGCGGCTGTCTGCGATTAACCGGGAACCCAAGTTGTTTTTTGAGTATGCGTGCCTTGTTCCTGCACAGGGCTAGCAATCGTAGGTTCCCTAGGCGTGCTCCTCCCGAAGAATTTCATGCCATGCTCCTTCGTTGGGTTGCCCAGTCTTTGAGAAAGGCTGGAACTGCTATGAAGCTTTCATCATGGGCATGCAACAGCCAAGAGACTGTCCCGTTAAAAGATGCGAAGAGTGAGCTGAGGTCTGTATGGTTCCACGCAGCTTCGCTCAGGACGAGGTCGCAACCATAGACCCAAATCATTGAAATTGTCGATTTCAGAGGTGGTGATTGCAAATAGACACCGCTGGATTCCAGCCACACACTACGCCGTAGACCCTTAACCCTGAAAACCCTAAACCTTATATTCTCTGAAGGAATTTGGGGTGTTTGGAATGGTCATCAACCTACAGCCTCTGCCTTTGAGAGACTATTGCAGAAGCCGGAATAAAAGATTCTGGATTCCTTATTGGGTACCTCGAATAGACTTCAAAATGATGTCGGTAACTATTGAGGCTTCTACATGACAGCTGCTGTGAATGGAGTGCAAGAGAAATTAGTACTGGTATGAGCTTCAGCCGCAAGATCCAGGCTGAGCTTATCAGAAGTCAGGTTGCTTGCTTGTTGTTTTTTGTTTAGTGCCCTATCCTTCAGGAGCATGCATGTGGGCCGTATAGTATCCACTCCCACATCTCTCAAGCTACATGTTCGTTGAAATTAACCCCTGGTATTTCCATATATCTCCACACAAGCCCACAGGCTTTTCTGGGGGTATCTGCTATAAGTGCAACCCTGTAACTTAAGGTTTCTAGGGTGCCCTGTCGAGCAGGATGAGCTTGCCGAGTGGAGGCTGAAGGCTGGGGTGTGAAATTTTGGTTGAGGGTTTATGAGAATCTAGGCTGGGGGTTCGCGATTTTTTCAACTTGGAAATTACTGC
This sequence comes from Symbiodinium pilosum, assembly GCA_905231905.1. Classification (NCBI taxonomy): domain Eukaryota; class Dinophyceae; order Suessiales; family Symbiodiniaceae; genus Symbiodinium; species Symbiodinium pilosum. The sequence goes on from CAJNIZ010021813.1 coordinate 45,517, forward strand.
TGCTACTATTTAGTGTACTTCTGATTTTGACTGTTGTTATTGTTTTTCTTGGTAGCCGCAGCAGCTAGTACCACGACTACTACTGTTTCTCCTGTTACATCGTCAGGTTTAGAGCGCTTAGCGCAGTGCAAGATTTCCCCGCTCAACATCTATCAGGCTTCAACATAGCACCTTTGTGATGACCGTGCTCAGTTCCTTTCGCCTACTACTCTGACACCGGACCCCATATCAGCTTGGAGCCCTCCGGCCTACATTCTAAGCCGTACAAGCCCTACGCCCAAGGGTCAAAGCTCTTCATCGTTGCAAACCCTAAACCCCAAACCCTATAATCACGCTGTAAGCCCTCAACTCCAAATACTGAACCCTGAGTCCCAAGCATGAGGCGGTGTCGCAGGGCACAACCACCAAACACTGGCCGCACAAACAGCGGGTACAGGGCGAACCAGCAGGACAGGTCAGATACGTCTGGGACGATTACGTACCCCTAGCGCTATATCAGTAATAGTGGTAATAGAAACCAAAATGGTAACTGTTACACTACAAGAGCAATAGTAGTAGCGACAGTGAAAGCAATAGAAAGAGTACTATAAGTAATCGTAAGGGTAATGGCGGCAATAATGGTCATACAATAGGTAACATTCGATTAGACCCACGAAGCCAGAATACCAGATGAGGATGGGGGACATTTGTCATGAGGTGGTTTGGGGTTTTAATATTGAGGCGGGGCGTCATGTGAACTCCGCAAGGGTTGATGGACAATGTAGCGTTGTCCCAGCAGATATAATGGGGACAGGTATCTGACCTAAAGTTTAGTTTCGGGCTCTTGGTACGGCGTAGGCGACAAAAGCATGCTCTTTTTGGAGGTTTCTGATTTGCAGGTGCCAAGTTCTTGACTTGGAAAGTCTTCACTGGGCGCATTCAGCTTGGCCCCCCACTTGCTCTGAACAAAACCTTTCCCTAAGTTATGCAAGATGCGTGTTTTCTGATCGCAGGCGCCTGCCTGGAAAGGAATAGCGACCGTATTGATACGTATAGTGGACCAAGATGTTCAAACATGCCGTACTGCCAGGACCGGACTACGTTGCGCCGGAGCTTACAGCAGATATGTTGCGTGTTCTTTGACACATGCTTGCCGTCGATGCGGTCCATCACTATTTAGATGGGGTCTTCATTTCGAGTCGCAGGATTTGCCGTGGATTTGATGGCAGAGCCTTGAAGTACTAGAAGACGGTGGATGGCAAAGAGCGCGTAACAAAAAAGCAATGGCCCGGGCTGGCAAGCCTGGAAGATGGGTTTGCATGAGCATGCCAGTTGAAGCCCCTGCTGATGTGAAGAGTGCAGAACTGTCTGGAGCAAAGCAAAGTAAGCACGGGGGCGCGTACCCAGCTGCGATGGAGCCTCACGTACACGTACACCCGCACACAATGTCGCTTGGCACTTGGCCCATCTTCCCAGAATGGTGCATCCTTTCTGGAGGCTCTGGTACGAGGGCAACATTTCAGCCGCACTCATTGACTGGTACAACATTTTGGACTCAACTCCTCTAACTGCCGACAATGCCACCCTGAGGGCAATTCAGGCCTGATATGAAGGTTTCCCCAACTTGGGGGCGGGGGGGTTCTTTGTGGAGTCCCCATCGTTGTGGGTGTGATTGTTGAACTCAAGCAATACACGCGGGTGTTATGTTTCATGTTCTAGCAGAAGAATCTCGAAATGCCGGACTCTACTGTGACAATCACGCTGAGCCTAGTTGAGCACTCAGCCAAGTTGAGTGAGGACTTGCTGAAAACGGCCGCCACATGAGCTATAGTCTAAACTCCTTAAAGGGGGTTATATAGGGGATTATACATGGGACTACTGTAGGGCTTATTAAGGGGGATACTAGGAGTTTAGACTATAGCCACATCAGAAAAGGCTGCTGGAGCATGAGGGTAATTGGCTGTCTCGTGCTCATGGCTTTCTCAAAGTAGATGTCAGCCGTGCTCTCTGCGCACGTCAGATCTGAGCCAGGAATAGCAGAACCCTATATACATAAATTCGCTGGCCGCCTGTCTGATCTTACACCCCATAGCCGAAAGACACGAACTTCTAAACGCTGCAAACCCTCCGCTGCTTAAGCCCGAACTCCCTAAACCCGAAAAATCTCCGTAAACTCCACAGAAGCCAGGTTTCGTCCGTAGCTTCCGCATCGATTGCCTGAAGAATGCCGTGATCGACTTCATCAGTAAGGTGGCACTGCCCTTCCTCTGAAGCCCAGTCTTCCATTAGGGTTTAGGGTTTAGGGTCCAAGTACCCAATAATTAGATACTTGGGTTTTGGGTAATAGTAATTAGAGTACAGGTTTTGGGGAAGTATAAGATTATTGGGTACTTGGACCCTTAGGGTTATACTTGGTATCTTTTTTTGCTTAGGGTTTAGGGTTTAGGCGTTTGGCTCCTGGGAAATGTCAGTCCACAGGACGCGAAAAGTTATTGCTATGCAACAGCACTTCGGCTTGCCGGCAGTACAAGTCTGGGGTTCGAAGGTGCCCCCGCTTAAGGATTTTAGGGTTTAGGGTTATGTGTGTATAGGGTAGATGGGAGCGGTTGGGCGAATGAGTTCTAGGAAGTCTTATGCATGAAATCCTAGAGGGATCCAATTGCATTCTCGACTTTAATTGGCTGCAATTACTCTGTTTCCCACCGCGCTACTGCGATTTTTCAATCATGCTGGGAACTGCTATAGCCCCCTTTAAGTAGATAGAATATGGAGTTGCAGAATGTCACAACAAGATACCGATATATATCCCAGACTCTATCCCTCGAACCTATATACATATACCCGTACGTGCAGGAGATTGGTTCCAAATTCGTGGATCCTCCAACATTCGACATTGCAAAGTCCTACGCCGACTCTGCTGAAGCCTCAGTTGCGAAAAATCGGGTTTAGGGTTTAGGGTTCAGGGTGTAGGGTTTGGGTCAAAGCGGGAAACGCACATGTTACAGAAGAGACAAACCCTTCACCTCCCCTCATAAGCGCTACTTGAAGAGAGACAACCAAACCCTGAACCCTAAACCCTGAACCCTAAACCCTGAACCCTAACCCTGAACCCTAACCCCGTAGCCTAGATGTTCAAGACTAAACTCTGACAAAGTCCTCAGGCTAAACCCTCAAAACGCCCTAAACCCTCAACTTTTAAGCCCCAAACCCCAAACCCTTTGAAGCGAGTTGTCCTTCACCCAGCTTGGCCTGCCTTTTCCCAAAGCCAAGTAATGTAAGGCCATGAGTAATGCCCCATCATAAGTGAGCAAAGTTTTTAACACACTTCAGACCATGGGATTTAGGTTCCGTATCCATTCGGACCTCAAGGGCGTTAGGCTCGATGCTTCCAGGAAGACATCTTAAAAGTTCCCCACATCTAGCGTAAGCCGGGTTTATGGTTGGTTTAGGGTTTTGGGGGCCGCTATACACACGTAGATCCTTACACCCTGAGTTTTCCTACCAGCCCCCTATACTACTCCTCTCGGCTGCCTGTAGATTAGCCTGTCGTATACCTTAAATGAGCCTAGGGTTTAGGGTTTAGGGTAGTTGCCATGTCCTTTCCACCCCCTTACATGCCCTAGCTACCCCTACACATCCCTAGAACCCCTCAGTTTCTATTTTTTGTTCTTTTCCGTTTGATGTCCTTATTGTGCTACCCTAAACCCCAAACTCCAATCCCTGGGCCCTAAACCATACACCCTACATGGTAGTTTCGCAAACTAGGGGGACCCCAGTATAGACCCCAAATCGTAAAATTCTTATTACGGGGACCCCCAAAAAGGTACACCTAATTTTGGGAAAGCCTCATATATCCCACAAGTCAGGTCAACACCACGCCGTTGATTTTCATCCTTAGCCCCGGTACTGACCCGGTGTCGGACGTCATCCGTTTCGCAGAGCAGCCTTTCAGCTGCAGTATCAAGGAAGTTTTCCTTTGCACCCTTGGGGACTGTACCCTAAACCCTTAAACCCTAAGCCCTAAATCCTTAAATCCTTAAACCCTTAAACCCTAAACCCCTAAACCCTAAACCCCTGTGTTTGGGTCCCTAAACCATGGAATATGGTCCCTAATGAGGCTATTTTGGGTTTCCAAGCCTAGGCTTGAAGTCTTTGAGCAGTAGGACGGACAGTGTTAAGTGATTACGTGGTAGGTAGTTAGGTTTTGGGTTTTGGGATTCTGTTTCGGGGCTTGGTCTAGAGATTAGGTGTTGGGGCTAAGAGGGCTATGGAAAAGATACGTAAGAATACAGAAGGATGAATTGGGGGGATTCTAGGCATATAGTGTTTGGAGCTTACCCTTCCGTCAAACTACCAAAGAACGCCTTTAAGGGTTGATCTAGGCGATGTATATAGGTTTCATATCGGGATTTATAGGGTTGTCCGGGTACATGTGGGTAGTTTCGGGCTGGTACGGTTGATGCGACCTGAGAGCCCTAAACCTGCGGGGAGTTTGGTATCATAGCGCCATGCAGATCATAAGGGTTGAGGGTTCTGGGTTCAGGGTGTGTATTGTAAGTATCAACAGCATGGGGTATGTTTGGAACATACGTGGTCACATCGGGGTGTGTAGGCAGCAAGGGTTTGGGCCTCAACCCTCTCAAACCAATATTAGGAACCCCAAACGGGGCCTCACAAAGACCATAGTCCCTTGAAAACGGACCTAGATGGGGTTCCACATCAGTTTGCGGGGAAGTTGGGCTTTTCAACCAACGCGCTCATGCCCCAAGCCACAAGACCAACAACTCCAAACCCTAAACCGCCCTTAGCCATGTCTTTGGGGTTTGATTTCGGTGGGTGCCTGGGAATAAGTCATGGATATATGCATACATGTGCAACATATTTAGTAACATAGACAATGAAGAGAACAGGAGCCCAGGAGTGCAATAACTATTTGAGCCCAGAGCAACAAATTATTCACTAAGTAGCCTACCGCTAAATCAGGATTCCATGTTTTTCTCTAGAAAATCACAATTTGCGCGTGTCATGGGGGGGGAGGGTGAGCATATATACATATATATATATATATATGTATGTATCGCGCTCCACAAAGCCCATGCCACAGTGACGTTTGCTGGAAGCCCACGTACTCAAGTCTTGAGCTCTAGTTAGCGCCATCCAAACCCAATATGATCATAGAGTGTCATCAAATACTGTGGGGATTCACTATTCGCGGAACAAAAAGCCCTAAACCCTAAACCGCGTGGGAAGGGATGATGGGTACAAGGCTCTCAGGGGGCCAAAGGCAGCAGATATCCCCAACTTGTTACCTTAGACAACGCGTATGTGGTGCCCGTATACCTCCTACAGAAGCATGTAGTCCCCTCTTACCCGCCAGAAGCTACAAGGGTGCCCATTAGCGAGGCCCTCCTAGAGCCCTCAAGCCCGATAAACCCTGAACCCCAAACCCTAGCCCAGAGGTTAGCTGAACTCGCACCAGTAAGGTTGGGAATGTCGAAAAAGTTCGAGCCAATCTCCCTCGGGCCTGAGACTAAGTGGTAGTTTCCATGAAGCTCGCGAACGCCAATATAGGGGTAAGATAGATTATACAGGTTTAGGGCTTAGGCTTTAGGATGGGTTTATACGAATATTGCCCCAAGAGTCGAGAATTGAGTGGAAAAAGTGAATGGACACTGTGGTGCTTTGCATACATAGGGGACGCACAACAGGGACACTTGACTTTGGAAGCCCTTAAATTGTCATAGTGACAAATCTTATGACCACGGAGACAGCCATGCTTGTTGGCCACTTTTTATATTAGGGTCCTCTTCTACTCCAATCATACCAACCTGAAAGCCTAAACCCGGTTTAGGGTTTAGGGTTTAGGGTTTAGGGTGGAACCCTAAACACCACAAACCCTAAACCCCATACCCCGAGACTTCGATTCTGACTGTTGGATCACATCGATGTAAGGGGCGGATGGGCGACCCAATGCTACTAGGATGTAAGGATACAGTGTAGGAATACATATGGATACATAAGTACATAGGGATATATGGGGATATATAGGTTTGGCATTGCGTAAGGTATTCGCTGCTACTTCCAAGCACTTCCAGGTAAGGTTCCCAAAAAATCCTCCAAATATATTGTCCCAAACCCGAAACCCTAAGCCCTATGCCCCCCTGGCTGACCATGACTCATGTTCCCATTATTGCCAAATGGTGCCCTTACCATCCTTATAGCCCTCCTACTACTACTACTACTACTACTAGTACTACTAGTACTACTACTACTAGTAGTACTAGTAGTAGTAGTAGTACTACTACTACTACTACTGCTAC